>NJDC01003514.1:55163-92279 GCA_002245475.1 Calephelis virginiensis
CGTCGGTTTTTGATGAGCCATGCCCAGGTGCACTGAAAACGGCTACTACAGAAGAAAACGTAAAAAAATCCACGATCTCGTGTTGGCAGACCGGCGACTGAAGATTCACGAGATAGCTAAGACTGTAGGCATCGCAGATGGGACAGTGCATCAGATTCTGCACGAAGAATTGGGTATGAAAAAGTTGTCGGCGCGATGGGTGCCACGTTTGCTCACACCAGACAACAAGCGCAACCGTGAGACCACATCGGCGACATGTTTCGCGCTGTTTCAATGCAACCCGGCGGAGTTTTTGCGTCGTTTTGTGACCGTCGATGAAACATGGGTTCACTGGTACACACCAGAGACCAAGGAACAGTCGAAACAGTGGACTTTACCCGAACGTGCTCCAAAGAAGGCGAAGACTGTTCAATCGGCAGGAAAGGCGATGGCCAGTGTTTTTTGGGACTCACAAGGTGTGATTTACAACTATTACCTCCAGAAGGGTAAAACAATCACGGGGATCTACTATTCTGACTTATTGGGCAGATTCGACGCCGAATTGAAAAAAAAACAGCCACATTTGGCAAAAAAAAAATGCTGTTACACCACGACAAGGCGCCGGCTCACACCTCCGCCGTTGTCATGGCCAAATTGATCGAATTGCGCTAAGAATTGCTGCTCCATCCACCGTATTTTCTAGACTTGGCTCCATGCGACTTTTTCTTGTTCCCAAATCTAAAAAAGGCACTCGCCTGTAAAAGATTTGGGTCGAATGATGAGGTCATCGCCGCCACAGAGGCCTATTTTGAAGACCTCGGGAAATCGTATTTTTTGACGGGTTAAAAAAGGTGGAGCATCGCTGGTCCAAGTGTATTGAATTGAAAGGAGACTATGTTGAAAAATAAATCTTTACTTTCTCAAAATTTTCTTTATTTTTTCTTAGTATCGAAGTTTTGACAAAATCCTCGAATAAAACTCAAGCGGTTCGATCTTGGAATTGAAAACTCTCCTACAGCCATTCATATTTACATTACCTAGGTACATATCTGTTTCGTTCATCTTTCATCTGTAATTTTTTCCACATGACAGAACCATAGATTTAGTATGTACTAAATCTATGGACCGAACCAACCGAGCACACACTTTCTCAGTCTTACACAAAAACTCTCACTCTTTCTCGGATCGCACTGATCCAATTCCGTCAGCAACCGACACCAGATTTTCTATATCGCTCTCATTTCGACCTCATTTATCCTACTTTCCTGCAAATACTGAGATACCTCCCCAACATATACTGAGACTTCAGTGCCGTCGAATATTAAAATTTCAATATGAAGTACTTATAATGGAAAATAAGACAACAGAGCAAGCGTCACCTGGAGCGTCACACCGAAAATGATCTCCTTCGTTGACTCTACTACTGTAAAGCCCTCACCCATTGTTTGCCTTCCCAAACAATAGGCTTGGAGGACAGGGAGTAACTCCAGTATGAGGCAGTATTTGCACCATTAAAAGCGTTATGCTTGACTAAAGTACAATCTCGCCTAGTAAGACAAAGACATAGATTTTTGAAAGCCAGTTAAGCCTGCTGCTCCAGATGACCACTAATCGGACATCACTTGAAATATCCATTCTTAAAACATTTTTCCAAATAATTCAATTAAATTCCTTCGCCATTTTGGTTACGATAACAAAAACCAGTTTTGCAATTACTCAATGTTTTTGCTAACTGGTTTTTGCTATCGTCAACATCAAAATTGTACTTAATCTATAATTAAATGTAGTTTACTTACACTGAGTTTCGAGCAATTTTATTCATTAATGTTCTCGTATATTTGAAGCGAAACAAAGTGTGATTATTTAGTTGTTTTTTATGCTTGGTCCATCTTCTTCACAGAAATAAAATTGGAGTGTGTGTAATATTAAAATAAATGCTTTTCACCATATGCATATGAAAAAAATTCGCCCCAGACAGGATTCTCAAGTCTTAAACAAGCTTGGAGAAAACAACAAAGTAACTCTTGGATGGGTTCCTGGACACACAGGTGTTTAGGGAAATGAAGCTGCAGACGAACTGGCTAGAAGGGGCTCAGACGCTATCCCCACAGGACCTGAACTGGTATGTGGGATTGCCAGAAGCACTTCTAGAAGTTTGCTCAAAATTTGGACCCGGCAAGAAAGCGTGTCCAACTGGATGAAAACTGTAGGCCAACAACACGCTAAAACATTTGTCACGGGGTTTTGCACCAAAAATTACATCGATTGCAATGAACATGCAACGATAAGAGCTCAGGGTCTTAGTCCGAGCGTTAACAGGACACTGCAGACTCAACAAACATTTAAACAGAATGAGCCTAGCAGAAGAGCCTGATTGTAGAGCTTGCTTGGAGGCAGAAGAAACGGCAATACACATACTCTGTGAGTGCCCAGCACTTAACCAAGTAAGAAGTAGACTTCTGGGTGGGCACATAATTAACCCCCAAGATATTAAGTTGATAAGTCCCAAGTGCATTGTACAGTTCCTAGTGACTGTCGGCCTTGCGGAACTTATGTAAACTTAATGAATAAGAGGCGTGATCACAACATCTCTTTAGTCTTTAATCTGTCAAGGTCGCAGTAATCCTCGGGATTCTTTGACCCGTACACTTTAATACTAATAATAAGAGACAGGGTTTCAATCCTTAATGGCAGCTCAAATGGTTAAAGCATTTGTCAGCTTGAGACGAAAGGGTGCAAGTTCAAATCCTGACCGAAGCAACATTTTTCTCCTTAAGATTTTAAATTAAAAGATTTCAGAGAAATTTAACCCACGCACAGGGCAAGTGCTAAAATAAAAATACTTATTTTAGGTAAATAATTATTTAAGGTTTTCTGGTTAAATTTCACGTCCTCGAAGTCAAAGGCACAGCTAGTTTTATATTTAAAAAAAATTTGTATGTTAATTTTCTTCTTACTTCATTATTTACTATTTTGATATTTTGGAATTATGAAAAACTAGCTATTCCGGCGTACTTGATTCCACTCATTTAGTTAATATGGAAAAAATGAAAAATATTTTCTTTTGTTGTCTCGCAGTCAAACAATATAAAAAGTATCCCATTTCTGTCACCTGGTTCTAAGCTATCTCCTCATCAATTTTTAGCCAAAATATTGACTTTACTGTTCTTTCGTTATATATAGTTACTATATAGTATACAAGTTACCTGCTATGATCTTAATACCACTAGTATAATCACAAAATAAATATGATGAAGTTAAATTGTTTAGATATTAAAAATCCTGTTTTAATTAAGTTTAATAATTAAAAGAGTCCTTAAATTTTCATCAAATGCCATAAGGTCTTGTTCTGTGCCTTCGATCCTACTATCTTAATAATTTATAGTCAAAGTTCCTTAAATTTTTATTTCCTTTAATCCTTTAAAGCAGAGGTTCCCAAACTTATTTCATGTAACACCCACTTTGAAAATCAGTTGTTTTGTAGCGCCGTTGTAAAACGAGGGGGGGGGCCCCTCGTTTTTTTCTTGTCAATAACCTCAATAACATATTTGTTGCGCCTAGTTTAAAAAAAACATTTTTTTCAAGATTTATACCGCCCCCCGCTAGGCTTCCAGCGCCCACAAGGGGGCGTTATCGCCCACTTTGGGAAAGGCTGCTTTAAAGGACTCAAAAAAGGACTTAAGGTATTGAATAATTGAAACATTTGATTTTATTTTGAAAAATGCCTAGAAATTTTTCTCTTTTTCAGTCCTTTAACTGTCTTACAGAAAGTTTGTTTATGAGTACATTAATACAACAACTTACTTTAAAAAGTTTATTTAAAATAAAATATATTTTGAATATGTTTAAAAATATATCTCAGATATAAAAATATTTAAATAGCACCATCATCAAATAAAAATTTGATTTGACAAACATTAAGTACTATTGTTTAATTTTTTGCTATCTCTAAAACTTTCATGACATTTTAAAATAACTTAAAATTTAAAGAAATTAATTACATAAAAATAAATAACAATTAATCACCTAAATCACTGTCCTTATCGCCTATGGCATATAAAATGTGGAATGCTATACCTAGTAAAGCAGTTCCTAGCAAGTCCCCTAATGCTGTTAAGTATGGTATAGCCGAATTATCAGGATCCAGCCCTAACTTCCACATCCAAACAACTAAATAATGACTAATAACTAATAAAAGAAATACTTGTAATAAGGCTGCAGACATATATATTAGTATGAAGACAGGTGTAACAGATGTATGACCTGCTTTAAGATATCCTATAGTATAGATAAATATTAATTGTCCTGGTATCACCATTAACATTAACAATTTAGTTGTGCTACTTATCAATGGTCCCTCTGTTTGCCCAGTGTGTAATAATGTTGATAATCTTGATGCATGCACTGCTACCATATTTCCTCCAATTCCATTTATAATCAATTGAAACACTGCAATCCCCTTATAATTTGATACTGTGTAATCTAATATTAACCCACCTGTACTACTTATGACCATAGCAGACACAACAGGTACCCATCCTTCATCCAAAGCTTGTCTGGTGAAATCATTCTTCCATGCAATATACCCACACAATGGTACAATGATTGCCCCAACTATTATAATTATAGATGGCAAAACCAAACTTGTGCCAAGTGACTTGTATAACATTGATGCAATCCAAGATAATAAAGCCAATGTTGTCAAATCACCCAAACTGGCAGCTATTGGTGTTGCTACATTGTCAGGGTTAATGTTTATATTTTTAGATATAACAATTACCCCTATCATAATTAAACCGAGGACGAAACTTGCAAAAGACGCCGTAAGTACACTAGATGCGCCGAGGAGCATTGCGTGATGAATATCAAACTCTCCTTTAGGTATCCATCCCATAGCCACTGCGGCAGTTGCAGCTAAAAATCCTACTAGTACCGCTTGACATTGTATAAGACACAAATTACCAATTATTAAAGAACTTAAGCTAGTATCGAGATGGCCCAAATGAGCATGTGTAGATAAACGAGATGCTAATGTCATTTCCAAATTGCCTTTCAGTCCTAGTAGTGCTGGTACCAATATATACACTTCAGACACATTCACAAACACTTGCCAATGTTGCACAACATCGAGAAGTAAGCTAGCAGCAACCATTCCAAATCCAGCTAACAAGAAAGACACAAACATTTGAACTCCAGCTATCCATGAGTTTTCTTTCTCTCGTCGTACTGGTTGGTGAACAATATCTGGTGGTTTGTCTTCATATGGCATTAATCTTTTAATATCCGTGACCATCTCTGTTTCAGTTGTACTTTCAACGCCTCTCATCATCTTGACTCTGTTAATTACTAGTGAAGTCATCAATAAATAGTTACTGTAAATCTAATCAAATAAATACAGTTTAATATATTTTATCGGTGAACCTCGATAACATTATTCTATGATGAATTTCAGCGTTTGAGATGCATTTTAACATTGAGAGAACTATGTAAGTGCTAAATAGATCTACACGAAGAATGCCGTTTTGTGCTAAGAATATTTATTTTGTAAATTAAATTATAATTAGCAGTCAAAATTTGAAACCTATCAATTTTGACACAGTCAACTGACGACTGACGAGTGACACCGATGACACCTGCCAAGTTTTTTTTGTGTTTTTTTTTCCATTTCTAGGTCAAGCTAAGACCTATTGGGCGTTGGCCATGCTGCCATGTTTATACGTAATTATAAATTCTTTTTCTTGTTATTTATTTCCAATTTACTTCTTAAGTTTCTTATGGTTACCATTTCCTTTAGTAAGATCAGAGGTTATGAAAGTATTTGAATACGTCTTTAGTTTGTAATTCCTTT
The DNA here is from genome assembly GCA_002245475.1 of Calephelis virginiensis. Lineage (NCBI taxonomy): Eukaryota > Metazoa > Arthropoda > Insecta > Lepidoptera > Riodinidae > Calephelis > Calephelis virginiensis. Next base: position 60,991 of record NJDC01003514.1, read on the forward strand.
CATAATTATCTGTTAATTTCTTTTATTAATGTGTCATATCCTTGAATTTTCCGATTATTTACATCCAAAATTATAAAATTTAAATACTGAATGCTAAATCTTCTTATTTCAAGACGGCGTCAAAAACTCCTACGACTATATAGTATGTAAACTTAAATCTTAATATTTCATTTCTTTTGCTAGTTTTGTCTTCAATGTTCTTTATTGTCCAGGGGGCTGATTATGTAACTCAGTTGCCAACTCAAAATGGTAAAGTGTACATCAAATAACTGTCAAGTGACATGTTTTACATTTGCTATCTCCAGAGACTAACAGAAATACAGTAGAGATAGCAAACACAAATGACGTCATTTGATGTACAATTTTGTAGTTTGAGTTGGCAACTGAGATACATTATCACCCCCCAGAGATGTGACTATGTATCTCAGCCGCCAACTCTTCTTCTTCTTGTATAAATATGACATTCAATCGTTTTTCATGACTTATTTAGCCAATGTCAGTTACGGGATCACCACACAGTTAGTATTTTACTTTATCTGAATATATATATGCCAGTACCAAACTTTACAAAAGACACACAAGAGACACACATATGGGTTGTGATATTTTTTTATTATAATTTAATTTTGTTAGATTTTATATGTCTTCATAAAAACTTCAAAATATTGCGGTTTAAAGTAAAAGTAAAAAGTTTGAAAACTACGGGCCCGTGATCGGAGTCTAGTTCGTTTAGGACTTCTACGGAGCGTATCTGTAGAGATACGCCGCGTAGCAATGCTAGATCTAACGTACTGGTACTGTGATTAATAGAATGATCGTGGTCTATGAAAGGATATCTGGTAGGCTTGGAAGGAGCTACCAGGCTAAGGTCTAGCCTGTCCGTAAGAATATCCAATACGAGGCCGTTGGGGTTGTTCCGCTGGCATCGCCAAAGTACATTATTACAGTTAAGGTCGCCTTCTAGAAATACTGAATCACCCATGTTGAAGAGGTTTTTTAAGTCACTCTTCAACAGGAGCTTGTTGGGGCTGAGGTAGGCTGATGCTAGTATGACGGACCTGTGTCCGGTCATACCCACCTGACATACTGACACCTCTAGGTTCTCCAGTTGCGGAGGATCTAGGGGTGTTATCTGTAGACATCTTTTATAATAGATTAGGGTTGGGCCATAGATTTAGTATGTACTACTAAATCTATGGGTTGGGCGGTAAGAAGTGGTCTTTCTGCTTGGAGATGTAATCAATAACTGTAGACAGAAATAATTCAATAATATTGAAATCCAAGGTAGGAGGGGAAACACTATCATTCGCAAGAGCGCAACCATTGGGAGAAGTATGCATAAAACCATTACCAGTAATGGCTTGATGTGTTGCTCTTTTATAACCGTTGACCTAACGTATTCTTATTTCTATGACCATGTGACAGTAACTCCTTAATGGACACTATAATAGGTACCAGATGCCAGCTGTACGTCATGTTCTTTTCGCCTGTGAGTGATATCACCTATACTTAAAGAAGTTTAGAGAACAATAGGCAGCATGTCATACGTTTTAGTCTAAAGTCTTGACACGTTGTATGAAAGAAAATAAATTAGTTTATAGTCTGTGTACAGGAGAAAGTTTGACACACTTGACGTATGCGGTATGATGTCGTCTGACATCTGTCTAAGAATATAGTTCTTTGATCTTTCAAAGAGTGAGTAAAAAATTGTACTTGATGACTGTATTGCTCGTTTTTAGAATAAATTAAATTAAAAATCTATATCCTGGATTGATGTGTAAACCTCGTGTGAGTTTTCAATTATAACAAAAGTTTAGAAAGTTCGACCGCAGTAACTTAATCAGTATGATACGCTAACACACATGAGACAAAACGAATCCGGGAACCTACTTCGGCAAAAATGAGTGTGAACTTTCAAAAAATTTAAAATATTAAACTCATGGTTTTTCTCTTTTTCTAATTCTTCTATGTATTTGGCGATAAAGTGATAACACAAATTTTATTGTTTAGAATATTTGTTTTAATTTTTAGTGAACAATGGACATTTGATTTATATTTTTGTGTTGTAGGTCGGGCCAGGATATTATTTGCTATGTGGTTGTAAATATAAATTATTTGGTATCTTTTTACATAAAAATGTTTAGATCTAAGATAAGAATACATACTTGCCGAATAATTTTGCTCACTTCGCTGGTCTGGTTGCTAGTTGATGTAGCAATATTGGCTTTCTACTCAGATTGTTTTGGTGAGGGTTGGGATTGTAATAAGAAAAATATTGACGAAAACTTAATAAAGGTGAGTCCTTAAGATATAAAAGTTAATATTGTTTTGTAGCCTTACTAAAAAAACAAGCTAACTTTTTGATTATTTTTTCGTAAGGCTAGGTACCTTTATAGTTATTCAGATGGGCATTCAGGACACGTAATTCGGAGTAGGGTTAGACTTTTGAACCAAAAAATATACGTATTTTCATGATAATCAAAGATATAATTTCTAAAATTACTCAGTTTGCCCATTGGCAACCCTCCCAGTATTGCAATGATTATGGTTACTTTTGGGTGAAAACACTTAGGATTTTTTGGTACAGAGATTTTGGGTGGGAACAGCTCTATGGAACAAGTCATGGATATTAAAAGTTTGTTGTCAACTTGAGATTTTGACCTTAAATCTAGCATAAGCTACTTTCCTAGTAGCCTTTATTTCCAAAACAGAATAAGAACTTGGTCAAGCTCTTATGTTGAGAAATAAGAAAATGATAAGGTTGCTTAATATTCTGGCAAGTTGATCCCTGACTCTGCCATTTAGTTTAAAGTACTGGATTAGAATTCTTTTACTTAAAATAACATAGGAGTTTGCAACAGAAGGCTTATAAGTAAATTATTTTGTCTGTAATCTTACTAATATTATAAAAGTTTGTAAGTATGGATGAATGTTTGTTACTTTTTCATGCATAAACTACTGAACAGATTTAGATGAAACTTTACAGGGATATAGTTCATTTATCAGAGTAAGCTACAATTTATTAAAAAATATAATTTGGCATATGGGTCAAGCTAAAATAAACCAGTGTGGCTTCCTCCCATCATTACTCTTCATAAACATAAAGATGTTGTATGAAATTTAAATATTATTTAAAAGGTTTACATGATATATGATATTGTATACCTTTTTTAGCCCAACGAACAATACAGAGGTAAGAAAGCAGCAATTGCTGCTGCATTACAAGACAATATAGATGATGATGATACAAATATTGAGGAAAATGAATTGGAGAGAGATCAAGACATAGCTGATGATGGCCTTATTCTACCACCGTATCCAAGGTCCAAGTTAAAGAGATGGGCACCTTTGGAACCATTTAAACAACATGGAGACTCCCCTGGAGAGATGGGTCAGTTGTTTTTTATTTATTGTCATTCAGTTGCTAGTTTCACAACCTGCATTAAAAGCTTTAACTTTGTTTTACTCAATTAATTTTAATGGAACCTGGTTTATGTCGCTTCCATTGATCATATAGGTTCTGTATGTACCTACTACCTACCTATATAATAATGAATTTATTATGTTGATTTAGTTGTTGGGTTTATTGGTTGGCATTAAGACATGGTTTTACATAAAATTTTATGGTAAAAACTTTTGTAACTAAGTCGAAAAAGAGTGCAAAAGATTTCCTAAAGAAATATTAGTATCAGCCAATACCATAACATATTACAATAAGTTTTTGCAAGTCTTTATTATTTGTATGTTTGTTCATCCATAAAACGGTAAAATAAAAAGCTTAGCATTAGTTTCCATACTGTTTCATATTTGTACTGTGTTGATGATACTATTCAGAGCCCTTACCATGAGTTTACAGCTTGTCAAGTTTACTATACTCATTACCGTCTCTGTAAATTAATTGTATGAAAACTCTAAACAGCGCTCTATTGGTAACTAAGAGAAACACATTTTAGACCAAAAGTGTAATAGATTTCAATACGTAACTTACCAAACGTAATCTATACCAACTCATGGTAAAGGCTCTGAACATCATAAAACTCTATCACATACCCATTTTTATAGAGTTAGTTACAAACAAATTGACTCACTGGTACAAGCAGCTCTTTTGACCTATTTTCTTCAACTCTTAAGTATCAGCAAGGGAAAAAACCAGTGATAATGTAATGTCAAACAGTCTTAGATGCTTTTAACTTCTGGAAGCAACAATGATTATTTTTTTTTATTCAACTTGCTAGTCATGCAGCGGTGGATTTACACTAGGGGCAGTCGGGGTAAGTGCCCAGGGCGGCAAATATTATAAGGCGGCAAAATTTTGAAAGTGATAATTTTTTTATTAGTATTATCGAGATTCCCCAATACAATTAATTAATTCTATTAATTTATATTTTTTTGTTTAATTGATAGCTAAAGAAATTCAATTAATTCATTATTTATGAACTATAATTTTGGAATTTTTTTAGTAAAAATAAATAATCAAAATGATTTAATCAATTTGTTTCCTTGGAGATTTCAATTAATAATCGATTTTTCTATTTTCTGGAATTAAAGAAATTTTATTAGTATTTATTTTTGAAAAATTGAAAAATATTTCGGAATTACTTTTGCATTTCTTAAAACATCAACTTTAACAATCAATCAATTAAAAAAAATCTGGAAAACGGTTGACCCTAAAGGCCATCCCTGCAACTTCCCGCCAATTTCATACCTTAACGCTTAAAATTGCACTTACGCCGTTTCTGAACTCTTCGAGCTCAAAAATACAATTTGTGTGTTATTTTGAGCCAAAGAAAAAGCTCGAAGAGCTCAAAAGGCTGATAAAATTTTAATAAAACAGTATTTTTTGAATTTTCAAACTGCAATAACTTCTAAATGAATAAATCGATTTTCACGCGGTTGGCAGTATTCCACGTACTTTTTCAGAATCTATGATAAACTTTTGAACGCAAACAGATCGAACCAATAATCTTAGGGAAATTTGAAAAAAATACTTTTTCTAAATTTTTTCGACAACGATAACTCATGAATAAATCAACCGATTTACACGTTCTTGTTGACGATCGACGTGATTTTTTGGACTCTAATAATTACTAATATTTTATTAGTAATTTTTATTATTTTATTCTGTCAAAAACGATCCGAAAAGAAATGTTGAAATTATGTGAAAAAACACTTTTTTCGAACTTTTTCGTTTTCGATAACTCGAAAGAATCAACCGATTTTGACCGAATTGGTGGCAATCGACGTGGTTATTTAAACTTAAGAGCTGATTAGTTTTTGGAATTAGTCGGGAAGCCATTTAGAAGTTATTACAAGAAAAACGTTTTTTTTTAATTTCCTTTTCCCGAATACTAAGGAGAATTTTAATTCTACAAAACAAATAATAGTTTAAAAAAACTAAAAAATCACGTTCTTATAAATAAACCAAACTAAAAAGTAAAAAATAAATAATTGTTTAAAAAAATATCAAAACACGCTTTTTATAAAAAAACAAACTAAAAAAAATAATTTTAATAAATTTAAATTAAGAATAGTGTTAAAAACTTCAATAAATATAAATTAATAATAATGTGAATAGTAAAAAAAACAATATTTAAAAAAGCGTGGGGTGCTTTTTAAGATATTATAAAAATGATAATCACTCAACTCATATCTGTCAATAAAATATCTATAAAAATTAATAAAAATCAGCACGAAAACGTCTTTCTACACGTATTTCCCCCTTAAGTAAAATTCTTGTAATGGGGCGGACCTTTTTCCGGTGCCCAGGGGCGGCATTGAAAATAAATCCGGCCCTGTAGTCATGTCTTATTTTTTAAAGTAGAATGAAAAAAAAGTTTAATATTATGTATAATTTCTACAACAGGTAAAGCTGTAAATATTCCGATTGAACAAGAAAAGCAGATGCTGGAAAAATTTCAAGAAAACCAGTTTAATCTGATGGCCAGTGACATGATATCTGTAAATAGATCCCTTACTGATGTTAGATTTCAAAAGTAAGTACAATTGTTATGTTTTTCTCTATATTTTATATTTTACACCGAATCAATAAAATATGTCAGCTACAGTGTCTATTCTGTTGTGTCCTACATTATTTTTTAAATATGTGGGTCTAAATTTGTTGCAAAATAATGCTTAGAAACTTTTTGCTCTCTCTCACAAAAACCACATTATTATCTGGAAATAAAATGAGACAAACTTTTTTCCGGGGTCTTCAACTATGGAAGTAGTTCATCATAAACTTCATAGAAATTGAATCATTTGAACATTAAAAAACATAGTAATATACTGGCAGGCTAATATTAAGTTGTCTGCGGATTTCAAATTTTAATATAACATAGCTGTCCCGGCAAACTTCGTTCCACCAATTCAGTTTGTATGGGAAAAATTAAAATGTTGGATTTCAAGATTCCTCGTATTTTTTCTGGGACTCGCAAGAACCGACAATGTGTTTTTCAATTTTCGACTGAAAACAATGTTGCTCGAGACTAGTTAACTGCTCGGTTGGTGAAAGGTTCAAACGATCCACATAATGGGTCTTAGAGTCTTCGGCTAGTCGTGGCTACCCTGCTGGTTCTTCTGCTAAACTCTTAGGCGATAAGGGCTAAAGTTACGTTTTATTTTCTAAACATATAATCCTTTTTTGTAATCGAGTAAAATGAGATTTATTACTCAATTGACTAACGATCGATAACTTCGGTCGTTCCTACCGCAATAACTTTCAACACGTACGCTAGATGGATGTTCTAGTAATAAAACTTAAATTAATGGATCTCTAAACTACTGCGATAATCTGTTGTCAATGATAATAAAACGTAACTTAATCATAGATGGTTATCTCGAGTTTTGGTGTAATTTACGATGATTATTACCTAATAATAAAACACGTGGCTATCCAAACGTAATGGTTTCTTTACGGCAAAAGCCGAAGAAAATTGTATAAAATTAACTAATTTTACTCTATGTTACATACGAAATTACAAACAAATTGCGACTATCTTTACTCAAGATGGCGCCAAAAAACCAACAATTGGGGTAAATCCAGTAACGGCCAATATTAATAATCAATCCTAATCCAAAACTTGCTGCCCAAGATTGATATTTTGATCCATTTTTATGATATCGCTTGCCAATAACATATCTATGGACAGGATAAATATGGCAATTAGGTATGGGATAGGCCGCCGGATACGCAGTTATCTAGATTGCTTGAAATCTATTAGATTTAGATACATTATTAACATTGGCCGTAAGACGATGATGAATCACCAGACAAGGAGAGCCGTATTGTTACTGTTAACTCTTATCAATAATGAAAGTTTTAACTACAGTTGATACTTGATAATATTTAACGGGTTTTTTTCATACGGGCATGTATTACTTGATATATATTAAACTAACTGTTGCGTGAGACTTTATACACATGTTGAAGGGATTTTTGTGGTCAGTGATGCGAACATTTATAAATTCTAAAAAAAAAACCCGGACTATAAGCTACTACTACGCAAAATTTGGTGAAAATCCGTACAGTAGTTTTGGAGGGAAAATTGAACAGACAGAGAAAATAACAATAACTACCGATTTAGTTAGTTCAGCAAACGCCAAAAGGTATCTTTATTGCTGAACGGGCTATCAGCTACTACTACTTCACAAAATTTTGTAAAAACCCAATCAGTTGTTTTTGCGTGAAAAGTGAACAGACACACATGCAAAAAAATATTTAATACGTATTGTATGCATATCCTGCATACAATACGTAGTAATTATTCTTTTTAAAAAATATTTTATAGACAGATTAAGTTTTGTTACTGTTTTGTTATTTACAAATTATATATAAAATAGCAATAGGCAAACAAAACGCCATTTATTGCTTTTTCAAATACCGGGCAATATTAATAACCTAACTCTGATAATATATCCTGATATTTTAGATCAGTTGCCAGGTAACCGCTGTTATTTTGCAATTGTTAACAAAAATATCTTAGCAACAAAACTCTAGAAGGCCTATCTTATCTGCAGGTAGCTCGATAATATTGGCCCTAAATCGAATAAGATGAGCAATCGTATGTTTTTGCATGTTCCGTAATAAAATTTAACAAATATTGAGTGATTTCTCGTTTGGCTCGGCTTTCACAAGTTTCATAATAGTCAGGGCGATCAGAATCCTACCACATTGTCTGACTGACTGTATTATTTAAAATCGTTAACTCGAAGACTTTTTTGTAAGAATGTACGGCATCAGTCTTCCTGATAGTATGCAATACAAGTTGCCTATGTACACCAAAGGTGATAGAGAATGTTTTATGGATGTTTAGTCTCGTGTGAAAGGTTACCAGCTATCCTAGCCTCCAAACTGTAACAGTCGCTAGGGCTGCAATAATAAGCAAGAGTGCTAACATTAATACGAATCGAGTAATTCTATACCACCTTGTCGTAGTAATTTAACGCAATAAAATTGTTTCTTAGGTGCAAGACAAAAAAATATCCAGATTTGCTTCCGACCACGAGTGTGGTGATAGTCTTCCATAACGAGGCTTGGACGACGCTTATCAGAACAATATGGAGTACGATAAACCGGTCGCCCAAACCTCTTCTGAGGGAGATCATACTCGTCGATGACGCTAGTGAAAAAGGTAAGTTTCTTTTTCTTCTCTTAAGAATGGAAGACAAACAAGCGGTAGGATTTCCTGATAGTAAGAAATATAAAATAAATATCCCTGGACAAGTTCCACATATTGAATCTGATCACACAGTAAGCAAATTATATGCTTGTGTTATAAGTGTTGGTAAACGATTCCAATACATAGAAATACTTAAATAGATACCAGAATAAGTTAAATAAACAAATTTACATCCCAGATCCGGAAATGCAGACATCAAATTTTTCTGAAAGGATATGTTTTCAAATATAAATGGATATGTTTTTAATACGTGCCGCCTATACACATAAAAGGTGGTAATTATGCCCTGTAAATCTGAAGCTGAGATACTAAGGCTACACGTTCTTCAAGCGAGCTCGGGTTTAAAAAGCGGTAACTTCTTAGGTTTACAATCACACCTAATTGATTCTAACCAACCATTTAACGCGGCCTTGATACGGACGGAAAGACAGACAGACAAACTCGAAAAATGATAGAAATATGTTCTGCTGCCCATTTTTGGTCGTCTACACATATTTTTTAATGTCTCCAATGTACAAAATTCACTCGTCTACAAATTTATTATAAGTATAGATATAGCTTAAAATGTAAATCTCTGTAATTACATTTTTATTTTAAAAGCAATTGGATTTTCTTATTTTTTACTGTTTTTATTCTAACTTATTTTTGAAAGTTTAAGTAGCACTATCAGTGGGGGTGTATTGATTTCACTGTATTTTATTTTTTGAAAGTTTCCTAGTCAAAAAAGCACGAGAATTGGCCGATTTCATTACTTTATGGGAATGTGTCCAAAATCCCATTCATTATACGGATGTCGACATGATAAAAATCAGGGGAGATTTCTATCGTACACAGGCTCAAGGACGTTTCAATGCCACCTCCATGTAGTGTGACTTACGGCTATAAAACGTAAAACGTAATATTTTTTGGACTTAGTCGTCTATAAATATCCTATAATTGTATAAATCAGTAACTGTATATGTAGCTATTTCAAAAAAAAAAATTGCTATCAGGTGGGGTACTCTTGAATCTCGATTTTATGCAAATTGACAATTGGAATCGGATTTGTGTAATTTTGTACTATTGAACACAATAATTTGCGAAATATTAACATTTTGTTAATAACAAACAATAAAAGATTGTATCAGATTGGTGAATCAGTTTCAAGAGTAACCCTACTGGACGTACCTATCTCAACCTCTATAGAGGTTGTGTGTTTCAGGGTTCCGATCTGGTGGTAGATTTTTGTTTGTTTTTTTGTTTGTTTTTATTTGTGTAAAATAAACGATTTTCTGGCATCACTGGAAGTCTATTTATTAATTTTGATTGAATTTTCACTCAACATTTAAGCCGGGTTACACCATAATCAGTCAAATTAGAGGGTAGGTAATTATTCTGGTCGGGCTGTGTACATATTGGGCTGATATCATTTTTATTCTAGAAATTAACGCAAGTTATTCGTTCCGCACGTTCCAAACGACCCAAGCTCCACTTGAACATGGCTGTTTGATTTTATTCCTTAAAAAATGTCGAATTATTTTCTATACAAATGTTACATATTCATTACAGAGGCTCTTATGATAAGAAAACCCTTCGTTTGTTAACTAGAGCGCATAGTTACCGTAATAACATCGTTAATATTATTTTTATGATGGTTATGTGGATCATAAAAATATATGGTCTATAAAGATATATTGATTTTATTGCAAACTAATTATATTTAACGCAAATTTTATTCGACGAATCCCCAACCTTCCTCCATCAATATTTTTTATAAGATGTAGTTCAATGTTTTCAGATATTATCAGGTTTAGATTTTATTGATAGCAATTACATACAAACAGGTGATTATAACCGAAGATTTAGATCTTCGGTTATAATCATCTGTTTGTATGTAAGACCTTTAGATCAGAGGCCCAGGAGGAGTTGTGTGTGTGTGTGTGTGAATGTGTTGGGCACAAAGAGTTATCTCCAGAATTAGGTGATATAATAAGGATATAATCACAATTAAAGAAATGTTACGAGAAACCTTGCTGGCCTTTGCGTAGTTTTATACATGACTAGCAAACCAGGCGAACTCTGTTTCTCCACCAGTTATTTTCGTGAGGGATACTCACACACAACGCATATATAGATGAATAAGTGACAGATGTTTCGGAGGGAAGAATTTGAAATTGTCTTATTTAACATTGGGCAAGGGTAGAAAATGTAACAGTCAATAAATAATGAAATTGGGTACCTGATAATTTGAAATTGTCTTATTTGACATTGGGCAAGGGTAGAAATAGAAAATGTAACAGTCAATAAATAATGAAATTGGGTACCTGATATTTTGACATTGTCTTATTTAACATTGGGCAAGGGTAGAAAAAGTAACAATCAATAAATAATGAAATTGGGTACCTGATAAAGCTTGCTAACTTTATGAAAATTTTTAAGAAACTGCTGAACTGATTTCGTTGAAATTTTATCTGCACCCTTGGTAGGTCCAAGAATAGGTTGTTATCTATATTTTATATAAGAGATAAGGGTGGCCCATTCTAAATGGATTGTTTTTTTATTTTTCGTACAGATTTTTTATGATGTGGCATAAATAAATAAATTTGACTTCTAAATTATCTACGTGCTATAAGAAAACAGCGAGGAATCTAAAAATAACATTTTAAATTTTCCTATACAAACTGAACGGGTGGAACAAAGTTCGCTGGGACAGCTAGTGCTATTACAAATATAATGATTTCAAATGGGGCGTAATGATTTAAAAAGCGAGACTAGTTGTATCCCGTTTTTTAAAATAATAAGTAAAATAAAAATCAATATTTACTAAAAAAATGCCATAAAAACTATATTGTTTTTCAAATCAGTCGTTTACTTGCGGTTTGACACTTTTGAACATCTTTGCAAAACAAAATGTCAAAAGGATTGGGGAATTATTTTCAAGCACAAAGTTGTATGTGTACGTACGTACCTATTTTCGATCAGTGTCATATATTATGGAGTCCTTCAAATACCCTAGGGCCTAGCGCAGCCTTTCCCAAAGTGGGCGATAACGCCCCCTTGTGGGCGCTGGAAGCCTAGAGGGGGGCGGTATAAATCTTGAAAAAAATGTTTTTTTTTTAAACTAGGCGCAACAAATATGTTATTGAGGTTATTGAGAAGAAAAAAACGAGGGGGGGGGGGCGCTACAAAACAACTGATTTTCAAAGTGGGCGTTACATGAAATAAGTTTGGGAACCTCTGGCCTAGCGGGACGTATAGTTAAAGGTTTTAGAAAAGGGACGCCTCCCATTTTGGAAACCCCATACCTGACTCGGTTCTTACTTGCATGAACATTAAACTAAGGTAAATAACAAATAAATTTATTTTTTAAAAAAGTATCTTCATGTCCATATCCCAGAAGAGGTAGGCAGAAGCACAACCAGGGCACCCACGATTAGCAGAAGACACTAAGTCCGAAAATGTGATAGGTGGCAAGCCTATCGCCAGCTGGGCACATATGCAATCCCGAGCAATATTACTTTTATTAGAAAATTGGAAATACCACATTTTAGTTTTGTTGCTCGATCAGGGAATCGAACACAGGACCTCATGAAGTCGAGTTCAACACCAGGACCGCTTGACCACGGAGGCGACAATCCTTCTCTTATAATAATAATAATTTCCTTTCTTTATGATAATAGTATACATACAGACCAATTATCATTTTACAAACGAGTGAGCACGTGAAGCGTCGACATTTTTCAACGGTTACGTAGTACATCGCGTGTTGGTTCTGATTTTTAGTGTACCCTTGAACTTGATACATTCTACTTCTACTTGATTCTAACCGACTTTTTTCACTACTATGGTGATTTTTTGACAAACATTCGCACTTATTGGTTGACTTATAGTTTTCAAAAGACCCCGTGACTGAAACATAGCATAGAATACATAGTAGTAGATACTATTTAAATTATGCGCTTCGGCTATATTCGTCAAGCTTCGGAAATCCGAATGTATTTTAAAGATCTATATTTTTTGAGTTGTTATGACATAATTAATCATTTCGCTTATATTTAGATTAGGTCAGCCACTTTAAAAACAAAAGTACAAAGTGTAAAAAGAGTAAAAAGTGAAAATTCGAAGCGCATAATTTAAATAGTAGTACGAGTGTACTTCTCGTTACATAAAAAAATACTTCTCATCCTCAATCTTTCTATCTTTTGATTTTAGAGTAGCGGATATTGCGAATTAACGCAATAAATGATTTTACACATACTTAACATATCTACACGTTCCCTACGAGGAAGGTGACAAATGTCACAATCCTTTCATACTTGCGTAGCTTTCTCCACATTCATAACTCTTTTCATATTCGCCGGTTTTAGAGTTTCTTTGAATCACCCTCTGATAAAACCCGAGCGAGATTATGATGGAATGTCAACCTTGACCATTTACGATACCTACTGTCATCCACATTCACATTGTAGGTTTATCTGTTTTCTCTATCTTTCATATGTTATTCTTTACACATGACTGAACCAACGGAGCACACACTTTGTCATTGGTACACTAACACTCTTCTTCAATCCCACTCTTTCTGGGATCACACTTTTGCGAAGTGACGTAAAACTGTATTCAATATTAACTATGTCGTCTAATATCAATAATCTATCTAAGATAACAGATAGCGCTACTTTTGATCAGTTACAAGACAAACACTGTTATTTTTCAACAACTAATGAAAAATATCTTAGCAATAAAACTTTGGTAGGCCTGTCTGTCAAAAATAAGCATAACTCAAGAGTCCACTTGTCGGATCTTGATAAAATTTGTTTGGAACTGCGTTATAAAAAGATCATAAAAAACCATAATTAGGTAGAGTATTCGCATGATAATCATACAAAAATGTTTCCTGTGGCTAGTATCAGGACACCACGGTTGCCTACTGTCTGTAAGGGCTTTGTTCACCGTATGATGGCACAAAAAAAAATCGAATTTAGAATCTTTATTCTTTCTGAAGTCGGTTCAAGTTTATAAATATTACATTTATTTTGGTATCTAGGTATTTCATTTTAGCTATGTAATAGAAACGTTGACTAACACCATGACACAAGCATATGGTTACCTACTTTGCGTAGTTACTTTAGGGTTAGATTCAATTTGTGTGACTTATCCAGTATTATTTATTTATTGGTAAGGACTATGGGCAAAGACTTTACTTACTACTTAAAAGATACCTACATTTCGATTCCGTATCTGATAACTAGCTAAACAATAATTTTACAATTTACTACAAGGAATTACAATTACTTTATTATCAAAAAATCTGGTAAACCAAAACTAATTCAATACTTAATGGATCATAATGAAGATAAGATTGTAAGTCCGACTCACAATAGCAAACCGCTGATAAAAGTTATGACATGGATATGACATGGAGTTTTTTTGTTCAAAATAACTCTTATCTGCAATTTTGAACTCAGCATTTATTTTGAAAAAAAATTTTTTCTCCACTATTGTAAAACTTGGCATTTCAATACGGAAGTTATTTCCCATATTTGATTAAGGATGACATCACGAAGCTAATTATTATTGTTGTCAAAATCAAATATTGAGCGTTGTCATCGAAATTGTGCCATTGTTATCATTGTTGTGTTTGTAAATTTTTGCCTTAATCGGTTGGCGTTGACTTGTTGTTTAAAATTTTATTTAGTTTACTAACGAATTAACACGGCTAGTTTTTAACCGAATGCGACTCCAGAAAAGGAGGAGGTTCTCAATTCGATTGTATGTTGTTTTTATATGTTTGTTAGGCGATTACTCCGTTAGTAGTTAACCTATTTTGATGATTTTTTTTAGAAAGATTGGTCATGACAAATTAATTTTATCATAAGCCGACTGGTGGTTTTTGAGTTATACTTAAATTATACTTAAGGTCGACTGAAGCAATGTAAGGGTCCGAATATGTTAAGCTAAAATCAAACCAATTTTAAATTATGTCTTGCTAAAATAAATCAAGACTTAACTTTAAAATAGTAAAGTATTTTGCAAGAAATAGGTTTATTAGATGATACGTGCAACATAGTGATACACGATACAAATTTTTAGGTAACTACTATTTCGCAACTTTCATTACCATTAATATAAATTTTAACAGGGGTTCCCAAACTAAAGATTAGGAATATATTTTTTTAATAAAATAAATATATACAGGGTTACATCTAAAGCACTAAACAATAACACTCTCGATCTATGAAAAGGCTAAAATAAAAAAAAAAAACAATTTACAATTTTTACTCGACGCAAAATACAGGATACTCGGTTGTAGCGTCAACAAAGCATAAAACTTGTTTCCACCGACGCGACCGCAGTCGCATTCGCAGGATGGTGACATGACTCGTGCTAGGTAACATAGCGTGACAAGTGAAGCATTTTTGCGGATTGTTATAATTTAATGTTTATAAAAGTAAATATTACAATTTGGCAATAATATTTAAAATTGATTATCATTTTAGCTTATACCCCTTTATATTAAAATTTCGCCGGCCCTGTAAAAGTTACCCTGTATATGCATGTATTTTATGGAACTCCTATTTGAAATGATTATTCATCAAGAAGCAATCAAAAAAAGTAGGCTATCTTTAGTTTGAAATTAAATATTGAAATAAAAAAAATGTATTATTAATTTGACTTTAAAACGTCAGTAATGAAATTGTGTCACTGTTTCTTCAATTATTTTTCTTGCCAACTCCTTACCTACTTAAAGTAATGATTTATGAAGTTAATAATTTCGCTAAAATCTTATGACTGCTAGGTTCCACGAAAACCACCCTAAGAATCGCTGCATTATACAATTTCGACTCAATACAATTTCATAATAACAAATGTAATTAATAAAATTCGAGACAAAAACATGGCGGGTTTAGTTACAGGTTCAGAACTAGTAAACAGGTTGAAAAGAAAAGCGGTTACTGACATTGTTGCATAAGTAATTAGCTAGTGCTCGGTTTAAATATATTAACTCTTAATGATAAAAATCTACGTCTAATAATTCCGTTGCATCTATTGAGTCATAACAATGGGCTAGTTTTTGTTGTTTTGTTTCTGAATAATTTCACTTGCTTATAATTTCTTTGATTTTCTATCTGGCTTCACGGTTATTAAAAACTACGTGTTGTTATAACAAAGGAAACTTTCAGTTAAAAATATTAATTTTTAATAATTGTTAAAACTTTTAATCTTGGAAATAAATTATAACTTAGCATTAGAGTTTCATTCTATTGAATTTGTCTATCTAAAGTGAATAATTTTGGTTTTGCAAGTTTGTGGCTGCTTATAATTTAATAGAAAAAAAGTTGTCAGGTACGAACATAAAAAATAAAAAAAAGACGGGTTGCACTCCGGGAGTGGCGGCAGAAGTAAAAACTTGAATATTAACGTTGTGATTTTTTGATATTTTGGAATGGTTAGGGAATAATTTTGCACGAATTGCTTTAATTATCAGTATGCAAGTACTATCATTTATGCACAAACATTATTTTCATATCAATAACCTGCGTTTGTCTTGATAAAAACTCGCTAAAGCAAGATCACGTGACGGCTAGGAGCGTCGTCATATTATCTGTACAACGAACATTGCTTGTCTACACATAAAGCTTATTTTCAAGGTGGAACAAATAGAGCAATGTCTGTTGATATTATGCGTGTCTGCTATCTGTGAGAATGTAATCGTAGATATGTTGCGGCGTATTATCCATTGCGCATCCTATACTCTTCGGAAATATCTAAGCAATACAAAAACAGCAATGAATCTACGTTTTATTTTAGATCTCGCGCCGTCTTATTCGCGCATGCGCAGTGTTCCGGTTTACGTTCTGACGATTTGACGCGAGTTTGAAGTTTTTACCTATTCCAAAAAAGTGCGCAACGCCGCTAAAGAAGTTTTTACTTAAAAAAAAACATAGAATTGAGAACCTCCTTTTTTTGGAGTTTGTTAGTTAAACCATTATTACATTGTATTCTGTTTTGTTTATTTGATCTGTATCCAGCATTAGTCAATAGTAAAGCAAAAGATGGTAGTTGTTTAGAACTGTAGTAAATTAAAGAGGTTAATACGCATGCAAATATTCTTTATGTTTGCATAAACTCGAAGTAAAGTCGATGTTCCTATATTCAAATAAGAGCTGAAAACCCCTTCTAAAGCAGAGTCGTAAAACCATATAAAGTAATATCGATGTCTCTTCACTTTTTACGAGAATGTACGAACTTTTTGTCATTCGTATCTTTTAACCGACGCTAGAAGAGGAGGTTATTAATTGCATGCTTGTTTTATTTTGTACAATTGTTACGCGGTTGCTCGGCCATTAACAAAGCGATTTTGATTTTTGATGCTGTTTTTGGAAACGTAGGTCCCAATTAGTTTTATCATAATCTGACTAGTGGTTTTTGAGTTGGTCGTTGATGAGGTCGTCAAGATAAGTGAAAACTAAGTATGTTCTATAACGACTAGTAACAATTTTGTTATCTCTCGGAAAAAATAATTATCAAAAGCATTATCTTAATTTTCATCTATGTTGACGATATCATTAATAAAAAAGTATCTTCACGCCCATGTCCCCGAAGGCTTAGGCAGAGACACAACCTGGGCATCCACGATTAGCCGGAGACACTAAGACCCACAATGTGATAGGTGGCAAGCCTATCGCCAACCGGTCACATATCCAATCCCGGGCAACATTATTTTTATTAGAAAACTAGCTGTCCCGGCGAACTTCGTTCCACCCGTTCAAATTGTATGGAAAAAATTAAAGAATTGTTTTCCCATTTTCCCTGCAATTTTCCCGGTTTTTATTTTCATAAGAACCTTCTTCTGACAATAACTAACACAGGAAAGAAATAATTATCCAAATCGGTTCAGTCGTTTGGAAGTTATGCGCTTACCAACAAATTTAGCAATTCATTTTTATATTATAGATTGAAAATATACATTTTCTATTTTTTTTGTTGATCGACCCGGGGTTAGAACCCGGGACCTCATGAAGTCTGACTTGAACGCTAACATTAATGCAAGCAAAAATCATCTATGAAGTTCTTGTTCTTTTCTCGACGATGTTAACACATTCGTCTGTATATCTAAGGCAGAGGTTCCCAAACTTATTTCATGTAACGCCCACTTTGAAAATCAGTTGTTTTGTAGCGCCCTTGAGGGGGGGGGGCCCTCGTTTTTTTCTTGTCAATAACCTCAATAACATATTTGTTGCGCCTAGTTTAAAAAAAAACATTTTTTTCAAGATTTATACCGCCCCCCTCTAGGCTTCCAGCGCCCACAAGGGGGCGTTATCGCCCACTTTGGGAAAGGCTGATCTAAGGCTTGGAATTTTTTAAATTGATATAATTGCGTGTGTATTTCTGTGTATTTTTTTTTATTGTTATTTCGAAGCGAGTTCGTTACGTGAGTTCCGTAGTGTGAACCCGGTCCCCGGTCCCGTATTTTTCTGCAAGATTTTAATTTGTATTTTGTTCATCACAGAAATAAATAAATAAACATTCCTGGACAAGTTACACAAATTGAATCTAACCCCAAAGTAAGTAAATTATATGCTTGTTGTTATGGGTGTAAGTCAACGATACACATAGAAATACTTAAATATATACCAGAATAAATTTAATAAAATACAAACTGCTTATTCTTATGTTTCTTTGTTTATGTTTGTTATGGTAATTGTGTGTGTAATTCTGTGCATTGGTTTCGAAAATAACACATAACATTAATATATTATTTTTTAGTTTAGGGATGTGATTTTGAGCGAGTCCCGATATAACTATTCTGTACCATTCTCATATTTTTGGTTGTCACAAGATTATTATGATTTTAATGTGTATTTTTGTCACCACAGAACATTTAGGTAAGAAGTTAGAAGATTATATAAAGACACTGCCAGTGGAGACTCGTTTGTTCCGCACCGAGAACCGTTCGGGGCTGATCCGGGCGCGACTGTTGGGGGCCAAGCATGTCAAGGGCGACGTCATCACGTTCCTGGACGCACATTGTGAATGTACAGGTATGTTTGGTGTCGTCATTTTTTTATTTAAATAGAAACAATGGCGAGCGCTTTATGTCGCCGATAGGCAAGATATCGCTTCCTGACTTATGAAAAAACCGACTATTGAGGTTCGTTCCTCCAGTTGAAAATTCCCGTAATCTGTGCATTCATCGAACTACTTATTCGATGACGATGGGGTCTTCACATTTCTGCACCAAGATTGTTTTTATTAATTATTAAAAATATGAAATTTTGCAAATAACCTTTTACATTTTCTTCGCTTAAGAAGTTAAGCTAATCATCCATACTAATATTATAAATGTGAAAGTCTGTCTGTCTGTTAGTCTTTCACGACTATGCCGAAGGCCGATTTTGATGAAATTTCATAAGCGTGTAGATGAAGATCCGAATTCAAACATTTTTTTTTTTCAAAAATCAACTTGCGTAGGACGTTGTTGTATCCCCTATGGATGAGTGTTTGTATGAAAATCGTAAGTTTTCTTCGCTGACAAAGTCGTGGCTTGCTACAAAAATGTATTTGAGAAAAAATAATTAAAATAGAGAATTCGAATAATAAGAGATGGTGTCAAGGGCCTAGGAGTGGGTGGTTTCGCTCACGTCCTCTTCCAGTCAGTGCCTAGTGCCATACAGAAAACGAGACATCCTTCCCCTCTGTAATCAGACGTAGCACCAAGTTGAAATTCGATCACATAGAAAACATTCTTCGGCGTGTGCTTTGTAAATTCCTGACTTGGTGGCAGAGTTACGCAGCGACTTCCCCGGATTAGTACCACCGCCTTACCTATTCCTGCCGCCAGAACGTCATGACGTGCTCCGGTTTGGAGGGTAAGTTTGCCGGTAAAATTACCTTTGCTCGAGGCCTAACATTCCGGCTTCAGGTTGGCAACGCACCATTACCACCTTTGGTGTCTCTAGGCGGCGTGAATTTCTTGTCATCAGGAAATCCATCTGCTTGTTTGCCTCACATTATCATAAAAAAACTTAATCCATAATAATGCATTTTCGGGCTGAACACACTTTTCTTTCCAAAATTCCAAAAATTAAAAATAAATTTCGAAAAAGCCAGAGGCTTTTCAGAGTGACAGATTGCACTAGATAATTATTAGAATTATCACCAGTTTATTGAATGAAACGTTAAAATAAGTGTTCATACGCAACTGAACAATCAGTCTTGTTAACAAGTAGACTTAAGTACTCCAAGGTAGTCTTTATTACAGTGTAATACAGACTATAATGCCAACTTAAATTATTTAGTACTTTATGAATGCATTCAAAGACGACAACAATTATCTTTTAATTAGTCATTAAGTCGATTTTTCTATACATAATTGTGACTTAATGATAAATTAAAGCTAATTGAAAAAGATGTAACTATAAAAAGTCGTAAGTGTAAATACGTAGCTGAACAATCAGTCTCGTTAATAATAATCATAGACTTAAGTACTCCAAGGTATTCTTACAGTATAACACAAGAACCGTGTTTTATCCCGTGTTGGTCCGGGCTCATTCGCAGAATAGACCATTTGCCTTCCTGCCAGGCAGTTCGTAAAAGGCGAGCATAGGCTTAACGTCACTAACACCGTGCCATCCTACTAGGTGATAGAGTTTTGTTCAAGGTAGCCAGTAAACATACTTTTACTCGAGGCCTAACATCCCGGCCTCAGGCTCGCAACGCACCATTACCACCTTTGGTGTCTCTAGGCGGCGTGAATTCCTTACCATCAGGAAATTCGTCTGCTTGTTTGCCTTCCATTATTATAAAAAAAAAAGAATGTGTGTACTCATGTACACACGTAAGAAGTTATACTTCTTTGGCGTAACAATCCAAAAATACCCAATAAAAAGGTTCGCAACTAACTTCAGGGTGTTGCTTTTTTCTGTCGGTAGCAACTAACTTCAGACTGTCACATTTATCTGTCGGTGTGCGCGCGCATCGTAAAAATTCACTCTCATCATTTTTCCCAATCGCGCCAAAAGAAGTATAACTTCAAAAAAGACTACAATGCCAACTTAAACTTTGGAGTACTTTATGACCGCATTCAGAGACGTCCATTATTTTCTTTTAATCAAGTCATTATGTCGACATTTTCCACACAAAATTGTAGTCACTTCTTAATATTAAATTTTAATTGACGTTACTGTGTTCGGTCGTCAGTTTATATATTTTTTATACTACAGTTAACGTATGAAATTAATCTTTAGGTTGACCTGGCCTCGACTTGCTTCTAAATAAATGTTTCGGGGTCAGCTATGGTGAATAATTTAGACGCGGAAATGTTGCATTAACGTATTCCGCGTGAGACTGTGACATGAGACGTAATAGGTACTTTCGGGTCAATAGAAACAGTTAGATTACTGTGGTCTAGCGGTTCAATTGTTGGACTTGACTGCATGAGGTCCCTGGTTCGAATCACGGGTTGGGCAACAAAAAGAAAAGTTTTTCCAAAACTCTAATAAAAAAAATGTTCAGGATTGGAAATGTTCCCGGTTGGCGATAGGCTTGATATCTATCACATTGTGGGACTTAGTTTCTTCGGCTAGTCGTGGGTGCCCTGATTGTGCCTCTGCCTAACTCTGCGGGGATTTGGGCGTGAAGACACTTTATGCTTTATATTTTAAAATTTGTTATGGTCGAATTTCGACCAATGGGCGACCACTAGTATGCTTTAGTAGGTTAAACATGAGTATACTAGGCGGCTTCATTCGCAAGTGATATTTTTTGTGTCAGCATTCAACGAACAAGTACACGGCTTTATTATGATAACAGACAGCTGTGGCCTTTAGACACCATAGATGTTACAGGTGCATAGCTGTGCTGTGGCCGGGATGTTAGATCTATTGTACAGTACTACCATTTAAATTATGCGCTTCGGCATTATACTTTTTACTTTTTTTACACTTTATACTTTTATTTTAAATTGGCTGACGTAATCTAAATTTAAGAGAAATTATTAATTATGTAATAACAACTCCATATAGATATCTTTAAAATACATTGGAATTTCCAAAGCTTGACGAATGTAGCCGAAGCACATTTAAATAGTACTACTGTACTAGTCTTTCGGCTACCCTAATCTCCGGACCTGAACATGACAGTCATTATGGTGAAATAAGTAAGGCGATGGATCCTTACCCGTGCAAGTTGCTGTACAGCACTTTACCACATTTGGTCTTATTGGAACTGGCCTATATTATAATCAGTGCTCGTCTTTTACAATCTGCCTAGCAGAGAGGCATTTGGCAGATGGTATATTCTACTGATCGGGATATTTTTTTTTTGTAAGTTAGTAAGTAAAATAAAATCTAGTTCAAATTTGGTTCAATCAATAATATTTACCTACCTATATAGCGTATTTTACTTTATTATGACAATTATAAAATACCTTTTGTATGAGCATTTTTCTTGAGATTTAGCACTTGTAGGGTTTTTTCAATTTGTGAACACAAAATAATACGTCTGTGCGTACATACTTAAAAAAAGCGGAATATTTCGCGTCTATACACCCACTCAGAGCGGGCGCTCCTTTAAAAGTCCTAGAAACAGGACGTCCGCAAATAGCACGACGGCTGGCAACCTTAGGTGCTATAGCAAGAAAAGGTATCTTTTATCTGCCTTCAGATTATAGTGTATCTGTGATACAAACGTCAATATTAGCCCAGTAATTTTATTCTACTCGTAAATCCCGGGCAATCCCGTTCACCCCTTACGCCATTTTGTTTAGACTGTGGTAATGTAGCAATAAAAATAATTAACCTTAATCATGCAAAATAAAGGTAATGTTAGTATGACATGTTAGGATGGAAGAAAAAGTCTGCTGAGCATCTTATCATGCATCTAATGTATCTTTGTTTCCACATTACAGTAACCGTTGTTATATTTACCAAAAAAAATAGATTAAATAATAATGCATTGAAACTACATAAACCGACGCCAACTATTTTGTAAGGTAAAACGTCGTGATTTGATAATTAATTTTTCAAAATAATTCTAATGATTCCGAGTTGGTCCGACATAAATATTGTCTAAATAGACTAAAAATTATGCGCCAATAAGAAAACCACTAGTCGGAACATTATAACATTAATATTGGACCATCTCGGAATCTAAATTCAAAATAATTCTAATGATTCCGAGTTGGTCCGACATAAATATTGTCTAAATAGACTAAAAATTATGCGCCAATAAGAAAACCACTACTCGGAACATTATAACATTAATATTGGACCATCTCGGAACCTAGGTTATGGTTCCGAGATGGTACCATGGACCCTTTTAAAAAATAATCACTAAAATTGTTTCGTTGTTGGCGTTAGTAATCGCGTAACAGAAATACAAAAAAAAATAAAAAAAACATGAAAGTCGAATTTCCTCGAAGTCATTTAAAAATAAACACGAAATCTAAAAAATAAAATATTTTTGAAAAGTTCTAAGATTCGATTAAATTTATAATGACTACTTAATTAAGTTTCTAACAATTGAAAAAAAATCACAAAAGATAAAGAAAATATTTTATAAGAATTTTAAGTCGTGATTTGTAATCAATTATTATTAAATATTTTTTTAATCTAATATGTAAATAAGTACAATATAAAAAAATGTATCTTTATACATGTATCAAGCTAGGTAGGTAGGTAGATATACAACCAAAGCACTATTCGATTAGTCAAAGATAGTCCCATAATGTGACAGGTGGCAAGTTTATTCCTAAACAAGCCCTTTTTTCAAATCAAATTTGTAAAAGTATTGATTATTGTTCTTTAATAAGTATGAGGAAAACATAACTTGTATTGCGTGTATGTATCTGAATAATGTACACACGAACACGATGTTATTTTATACGTACAAGATTATTTTGCCATTTATTTATACTGCTAATTTATGCGTATTATAAAAAGTAAAAGAGACGTTGAATATATTGATGAATCAATGGATATTGAATTATCTTATTTTAACTAAATTTAAAAAAAGGGGGAGGTTTTAAATCGACGCTATGTTTTTTTAATGTTTGCTGCACGATTACTCAGGCAATAGCCAACTGATTTTCACTGTGCCTTTTTTTATAAAGATAGTTCATGAATCATGATTCCGAGGTGTTCCCATATTAGTTTCACAATGGTCTGAGTAGTGGTCATCATTGTCGACAAGATAAGTGAAAAATGTATGCGTTATTAAGTGTAAATCAAAAACTGCTAATAGAATGTTGGTAAAATGTATGTGGGACCGTTTCGGAACTATTTGCTATCTTTGGAAAAAAGAATTATCAAATCGCGACGTGTTATCCAATGAAATAGTTGGAGTCGGTTTTTGCAGTTTTACAGCGCTTAATAATATAATGTAGAAAAGTAGACAACCAGACGGATTTTCCGACTTTGAGAGATATATTTCGCCTATAGAAAAAAATAATCAATAATAATAATTGCCTATGTGGTCTAGCGCTTCAGTTGCTGGACTTGATTGCACGAGGTCCCGGGTTCGAATCCCGGGTCGGGCAACAAAGAGGAAATTGGGTTTTTCCAATTTCCAAAAAAAAAGTTGCTTTTCCAAAAAAAAAGTTTGCCTACCTCTTCAGATACTAATTTTTTAGAAAAACAAAATGTTATTGGTGCGCTGCCAAACAAAGAATCGTAAATAAGCATGAGTAAATTTACTGACTATCCGGAGTAAGCTATCTTGTCCTCCAATCCGGAATACACAATGGCGTTATAGCATGGAAATAGTAGGCGTTGTTACAAAGTTTTTCGATTTATATCCTAATTCGAGCAATGAGTATTAGTCAAAGACATCGAAAACGACAGGGAACCGAAGCTCATCCCTTACGAACTGCTTGGCAGGTTGGTAACCCAGGACCAACACATGGATGATATTATTATTTTGTGCCAGACGGATGGTTGGAGCCTCTACTAGCAAGGATAGTGGAAGACAGGACGACGGTGGTTTGCCCCATCATCGACGTCATATCAGACACCACCTTCGAGTACATACAAGCGTCGGATATGACTTGGGGCGGGTTCAACTGGAAACTGAACTTTAGGTGGTGAGTATTCAATTTGTTTATTGCTTGGACTGCCAATACGGGCTAAAATGGCCAAATGAATAGGTATTTATATGGTGTATTTCACAAGCTTTTTTTAGTTTTACCTGTCCTGTAGGGCTATTCTTGAAACTCGATTCGAGCAAAATTGGAAATTTGAATCGGAACTGTTGAAACTCGATTCACGCAATGTTAAAAATTAGTTACTAATAAATAATAAATTATTTTATCGAATTCGTTGAACCTTATTCTTTTGTAACTGAATGTTAATAAGCCTCTGGAACTGTGTTCAAGAGTACCTAAAATTCTATATCTGAGTCCAATTCCCAACTTGCATGAAATCGAGATTCAAGAGCAACCCTACTGATGTTTGTAATTGAATCTTGCAATTCAAATTTGATCCACGTAAAACCAACGACTATGTAAAATTATTATGACATGGTGTTCATTTAATAATGGAATTGGAAGGTGGCATCTAAAATTCCCAACATTACCCTATAGGGCTTATTTGATAGGTCATGAATGAAATGGTACTTCACAATTCTGCAGCTAGAAATAGTCCTTGCTAATAAAAGATTTTACGAAGGAACACATTATTTTGATATTTTTTTTAAGTTTTTAATTTTATATTGAATTACAACTATGTGCATAATTTTTTCCCGTGAATTGAAAGGGTATTCTTGATAAAGAACATCTTTACGCCCATATCCCGGAACCAGGCACAACCAGGGCACCCACGACTAGTCGAAGACACTAAGTCCCACAATGTGATAGGTGGCAAGCCTATCGCCAATCGGTCACATTTCCAATCCCGAGCAACATTTTTGGAACAAAGTTCCTTATTGCGCGTTGTGAAAGGAGGCTAGGCGGAAAAAATTCTTACGAAAAAGTTGTCACGACACTTTTTGCTATAGTAGCGATTGTAACTCCCCCTGGGATTCTGACTAGTGCAGGCGTGTTTTTGATAAATTACAGTCAAATAAATCTTGTAAAAATATTAAATAGCTGTAATTTAATAGTGTTAAAAATTAGGACATCATAAGAATTGGTGAAGTCATATAATAACTAATAACAGTGAACGTCGAAACGTGAATCGCGAGAGATCTGTCATAACTGGACGGAAAGTAATTTAGTACCAAGTACCTCGATAGCAGCTTAAATAAATTGACCTCCGTCACATTGCCCGGCGTAAAACTCTTTTATTTACTAGCTCCCTGGTACTTATTTCTGGACTGATTTAAAATGCCGCGTACGCCACCGTTGACGCCAGCACGCCCAGTAGAAATTACAGATATATTTTTTTATTTTTTTAAATTTTTTTTCGTGTTTCTGTGTCTGTCTCTCTCTATAAGAGAGATAGAGATAGAGATTACTAGAGATTGATAGAGATTGAGAGAGATAGCGGGGAGAGAGAACTTCGTTTCATCCGGGTGTCCCTTGACACCCCTCAACTTTTTTTTTATTAGAAAATTGGGAAAACCCAATTTTCTTTTTGTTGCCCGACCTGGGATTCGAACCCAGGACCTCATGCAGTCAAGTCCAACAACTGAACCGCTAGACCACTGAGTCAAATAATACAACAAAATGTTGATAACATCAACAAGGTTGATAACCTCCTTGTTATTGTAGTCGGTTTAAAACCCTTACAACGCTTGCTTCAGCAATGAAATTCCTGGAAATAAAACGAAAAAACTGAATGATGATATTTCTCGTGTGATTAAGGACTTGCAGCGAGGCTTGAACAAACCGTACCTACATCAAGGTTAGGACGCGATTGTTAGCCGAGATTGTTTTGCTTGCATAACTCTCGGCTGCCATTGTTTTGGCGGTCGATGTTTGTAAGGCTCGTAGTTCAAGATTCAAGTGCGATCTGGTGCACGGGGTTTTGTGAAATACGATGGCCCTTACACGTTATAAGTACGCTTTTCTCTTTACTGTTCATACTTCATTCTTTTAAGATTTTTCTAGAAGCAGGTTTTGTAAAAGACTGAAAAATGATGACTTTGACTTATTTGAAATTAGCAGCCCGTCCCAGCTTCGCACGGGTGGAGATAATTCTATGTTATTATACATGTTAACCTTCCTCTTGTCTTGAATAACACTATCTATTAAAAAACAGCATCAAAATCCGTTGCTTACTTTTATAAGCATACATAGGGACAGAGAGCGGAAAGCGAGTTTGTTTTATACTATGAAGTGATTATCGCTTTTGAGTACTGGCGAAGAAAAGACAATGTTTTTTGATTCTCTCCCTTAAGAGTTAGAGACAACCGTCGCCTATAGACACCATATATGTTATAGGCCCGAATCTTAAGACATGGGCAAGCTTCCTCAAGTTGGTCCGGGTCCTCTGTGTAAAATAGAGCATCTGCCTTCCTGCCAAGCGTGTCGTATGACGCGAGCACAGGTTAAAATATAGGTCAATACCAATGGTAGTTGATTGCTGTGCAGCAACTTGCCCGGGTGGGGATGACCATGTCAAGTTCCGGTCCGGTGGGTAGAGTAGCCGTAAGACTTACACAATTGATCTAACACCTCGCCCACAGGACAGCGACGCAACTTCTATGGTTAGGCTGGTTATCTCTTACTATCAGGGGAGTCGCTTGCTTGTTCTCTGTATTTTGCCAAAAAAAAAATACATTTCCATCAAGTGAAGACGACAAGAAAGTATAAAAGTAAGACATACCCTCCACCTCCCATGGCCCTACCAACCATTCTTGGTTACACGGGCCGAAACGCGGGAGATACACGGGATCTGCTCTGAGGCTCTCTTTCCCGTGTATTTCTTCACTCCCTACAGGTAAATTTTTTATCTCTGCCTATGTCCCTGTAACCTTCTCCCCATCCTGGGGCGGTTTTAGCCATCCCAATTGGGATCGACGCCACAGTCACGGCTCTTGTTCGCCGACTTGCCAGGAATTATGGGTTGCCGCATTCTGATAGTTGGATCTCGACGAGTCCGCGCTTCCTGAACCATGCCATAAAAGTAGGACAAGGTAAAGTCGTGAACAGATCTTCCCGCATGATCGGTGGAACGCGAACCAAGCCAATATATCAACCAACGTTGGGCGTTAAAATCGCCAAGAATCAAGATCTCCGCGGATGGGATCTGCACAGATACATAATCGCAAGCTATTTGGATGTGCTCGACGAGCCGGTTTGTTTCGGCGTTGCCGCTATGTGACCTGTACAGGCACGCGTAGACACGTGGGTGGTCTAAGCTGTCAACGCGCAGCCAAATAATGGAAAGGTATTTGCCTTCAAGATTGCCGAAGCGCCAGAAACAAATATCCTCTTTGAGGAAAGCGCACACGCCCACCCGCGGTACAAACGAGTGTTCCAGTTTATACCCCGGGTAGGAGAGGTACGATGTGTCAGCCGGAGAAGATATTTGCGTCTCAGTCAAAAAGAGCAAGGCTGGCAAGGTGGAAATGGACGGCGTTTAAGTTGGAGTGTATTCCTCTAACGTTGCAGGTGGAATCCCCTGGGGACTACGTTTACTGGTTAATAATAATAAAACCTGGGATGAAACCATATTTTACTTTTTATACCGAAATTTCGATGGGTTGCTAAATTACTTGAATATCCAGACGAAACTGCGGACAAAAGCTAGTACACTATTTATCTGCAGTGGACAAAACAGTCCACTTTGAATAAATTATAGGGCAAGAGAAATGTTATTATGCATTTCAGCGAAAAATGTCGATAACCTACTTTTTCCAGACTGTTAAAATTTTCCGATCCGTTGGCGATAAGTTTGCGCTAGAAATAATTGCTAGGAATATGGATTATTTTCAACGACATCCTTGTCATATATATGTCAGATTCTGACATATTTTTAACTTAACACTTCGCAGTTGGGTCTTGGTTTCCAAAAAGTAAGCCTTGCCTGACTAGGAAGATCAGATATCCATTCCATCCATACGCGGTGTCATCATTTCCCTGTATTATTAATTTTAAGACTAATGACTAATATCACTTATTAAAGCTATCTTACTCGTTACTTACGTTACGTTACGGGTAATATGTATATGTGTGTGCTTCTCGCTGTCATATTGGAACGAAGTTCCTTACGGCAGGCTTGGAGGAGATATGGATTTTGCTGCGCTACCGAATTGAAAAAGTCTGATAATAAAAACTTTAAGAAAAAACCGTGGAATAAAACCTTTAAATGGGACGTGCGCAGGTACTATAGTTGCTGCGCGACCGAACTGAAAAAAATGTGATAGTAAAACCGTAAGAAAAAGTTCGTGGAATAAAACAGTTGTATGAGACGTGCGTAGGCGCGACAGTGGTATACACAAGCGAGTAGTGTATAATACCTTTCTCTTTCTCCCTTACTCCACCCCGCCAATGTATATTATATACTCATGAATTGTGTTGATTCTACATTAGCCGAAGGAACTTCGTTCCTATCTGGTGTCCCACGACACCACATTCATCTTTTTTTAGCTTGAGGGACAGCTTAGCTGCCAAACCTACTTAGCAAGACTCTTAAGATTAAAGCTTCGTCTGCAACGCGTTATAACCACTTTTAGTGCCGATAGGCTCCATGTATTTTTAATCCTCGGCGGAAAAATAGGGATGTTATAAGTTTGACGTGTATGTCGTGTGACATTATAACGTCAAACAGAAGGAAGGATTTCGATGCATTTTTTTTTGGAAAGCAGACGTAATTGAAATGGTTCTTCCTTTTTAATATACTATTTAGGTTTTGTCGTTGTTTATTGAAAATGTTTAATTTTAGGATTATTGATTATCAGAAAAATCTCATCAATAAAGTTTTTTTTTAAAAAAGTTCTAAAATTGACTCATGCCTCTTCCACTTTTACGTCCACTAAATAACTCGATTTTAATTTTAAATTAAACGTAAGAAACGAGATTATGTCGTCCACGTACATTAATGTTTTTGCATTATTAAATAGGTATAACTCATAAATCACTAGTCGGGTTATGAATACATTTTATGAGAACAATTCGGAATCACCTTTTAAAAAAAAGAACTATCAAAATCTATTCGTTATTGGCTGAATCACTGCGAAACAAATATACAAAAAAAAACATATAATCGATTTGACAACCTTTTTGGGTATAAAACACTTCAAATGTTTTGGTATTTATATATTCATACCTATCCCCAAGAAATAGGCAGAGGTATGACAAGGACACCCACGACTAGCCGAAGATACCAAGTCCCAAAATGTAATAATTGGCAAATTTATCTGCAACTGGGAACATATCCAAATCCGGGCAAAGTTGTTTTTTTTATTAGAAAATTGATAAAATACATTTTTAAGTTGTCCGACCAGAGGATCGAACCAAGAAACGAGCAAGAACGTAATGAAATCAAGACCGCTAGACCACAGAGGCGATATTGTTAGCTGAAGTTATTATATAGTACACATTTACTGGAGATTCCAAAACTTTGCGTTGCGTGTATTTTGGTCATTAGCTATAGTATTGGACGACCTATAAAGCTTTTACTATGCCTTACTTCTTATTTAGCATTTAAGATCTAATCCTTCAAAAAGCAATTTTCATACGAGTCAAGGACGTGCAAATCTTCCATCTTACATGAACCGTATCGGTTTTGCTCGGGTGGACTTAAATACCGAGATGTCGATTATCTGAGTAGATGTATGCGAAAGTTCAACTAGTGCATCTAATATTAGCAAACGGTTATATGATATAGCCGCTACGGGTATAGAATAATCGTTCGTTTGTGGAGTTATCTTTAAGAAAGCTCTTTCTCATAGAAATCGAGACGCCATGCTAAAAAGTAGCGAAATGGATTATCGGCTAAAACGCTAATGATGCTCCAGGTTACGTCTAAATTTATAACGTCGTAAAAAAATATACAAACATACACACAAATTAATTAAGTACAGTAAAACTGCAAGAAACGACTCCAACTATTTCCAGTGGGTACCTCGTCGTCATTTAATAATCCTTTTTTCAAAAGATAGCGAATGGTTCCGAAATGGTCCCACATAAATTTTACCAACATCCTACTAGTCGTTTTTGAACTACACTATATAATGTGTACATTTTTCACTTATCACGACCTCATCAATGATCAATTCAAAAACCAATAATAGGATCATGATAAAATTAATATGGGACCACCTCGGAATCGTGACCTATCTTTTTAAAAAAGCACTATTAAAATCGGTTGGTTATTGGCCGAGAAATCGCATAACAAACATACAATAAATTAAAAAAAAACGTACAGTCGATTTGAAACCTTCTTTTTAGAGTCGGTTAATTGTAAAACGTTGTAATTTTCTGTTTGCCCGCAACATGTCTAGGTACGCAACATATAATAAATTTTCATATAAACTTTCATCTCCCATTTCAATCTCCTTTAAGAGTTAATTAAAAAAAAACAGTTGTCTATGTTTGAACTCGGCCTTTTAATATACGAGGGCCATTAAATAAATTTTAAGCCTAAGAAAAAATAAAGAAAATTTTGAGAAAGTAAAGATATATTTTTCAACATAGTCTCCTTTCAATTCAATACACTTGGACCAGCGATGCTCCAACTTTTTTAACCC
>NJDC01003514.1:92699-118740 GCA_002245475.1 Calephelis virginiensis
TGTCAAAACAAAACAAATGAAGGGAAAAGACTGAAAACTACTTTATAGACTTCAAAAAGTATTTACTGCACGATAGTAAAACTCTTTTGTAACAACAACGCCATAGGGCGATGAGGCTAAGTAATTATTGAAGGCCCCTCGTATGCATGTCAATTTCTTTCTTGAATTGGCTAATGTTAGCGATATAAAAAAAGCCGAATCGTGACGAAATGCAGCCCAGTTTGAATAAGATCTTCAAAGTGAACATGTCAAGCTTAAAAGTGATCCAAGAAGTGATTGGACGACATTTCGAGAATCCCAATAGTGAAATATCTTTGTGCAACAATTCTGTTGATTTTGTTAATTAAATTAAATTAAATAATTGATCTTCAGCGTACATTGCTATTGCGCGTGTGAATTTTGTAAAATAATAAATTTGTTTTAACATTGGCTACGCATATTGGTGTGAATAAAGGCAATTAGTTTCGAAGGACATTTTATTTATAAAAGCCGAACCCTAAAACGTAGCAATATTATTACGATTTCTTTCCTAAGCAATATCTGGTTTGGCGAAGGAAATGTCTAGTACGTAATCCGATTAAAACTAACGTTTCTATTTGATTTTGATCGATATCTACTTTATCTTGAAATAGAATATGGTTTTCGCAGAAACAATTATGTTGATAAATACTATTAAATTTTTATTATGCCTATTAATATTATATCATGCGAAAGTTTGTATGTTTTTGATGTATGTATGCAATATTTATTTCGCCGTCAACTTTTAACTTTTGACACTTTAGAATTTTAGCATAGAGATTTATTAGAACTAAGAGAAAAATATCTTTACGCTACGCCACGCTTACCCTTACCCCGGGAAAGCTATGTGACTAACACACGAGCATAGCCGCAAGCAAGTGATTTATACAAATAAAACGGTTTAAAAATATGTACATGTTATAAATACTGGAAAGCAAAGAATCAGATGGATATTCTGGTGGATGAAATACTCATCACCCATAAACACATAATAGGTTAACGGTGCGTTGCCAATCCGAGGCTGGGATGTCAATCTTTTGCGAATCTAAGTTTACCGGCAACTATAACCTCCAAATTGGAACATGACTGATTAGACCATTGCGTTATGACGATAGGAAAAGGAGAGACGGTGCGAACGAATAGCCTCTTTGTACCAATCAGTCTGACTGACTACTGCGTAGACAATTTTTTAGTAAGTGTTAAGATAGCAAAGCACACGTCTCTCCTGATGGTAAAAGGTAACTTTGGCCTATAAACACCATAGATATAGGTGCGTCGCTATCCTGAGGCATAATGTGCAAGTCCGGTTACCTTATACTCTGGACCGGAAACAGAGAAAGAAAGAAAATTATTTATTTGCGGAATATGTGTGTAAATGAGATGTCACAAAAATATTTAAGTATATCGATATTTTACCATATTTTGGTGTGCAAACATTTTAATATTTATAAAAAATATTATTTAATTATAAATGCTTTAACTTTTAAGCCATTTATTTATATTTATAACTACTTTAATTATTTATTATTTAACTATAATTAATTTTAACCCTGTCTATCGTAAATTACTACCTTTTCCAAACCTAGCCAGACAGGAGAAGAAATGGCGAAACAAACTCGGAAAATAGCACTGTCATTATGGGGGCCGGAATACGGCGTAAAGCGGCGGATTCCTAATACTAATTGGATATTCCAACAAATCTATCAATCTAATCTTTAGGTTACTATAGGTATCTAATCTTATCTTATAAGTATTATCGCCTCTGTGGTCTAGCTTTCCGGCGTTGGACTAGATTTCGTGACGTCCATGATTTGATCCCCGATTCAGGCAACAAAAAGAAAATGTGTTTTTCAATTTAATACTAAAAACAATGCTGCCTGGGATTGGTTATGTGCCCCTATTATGTTTATCACTAGTTTCTTCGGTTTTTTTATAAAGATTACTGTACAATATCTAATCCATACTATATTCTTGCAATAGTGGTCGATAGGGTTTTACTCTCCTAAATCTCTGAATGTAATCAAATACATTATTATCGGTATTCATGTCGCATTTATGCCGGGTTCCTCTATTAAAGAAACGAGTCGTTTTGCTTACGAATGGTAGTTTTTTTGTACGAATAGTAAAAAATCTAACTATGGTTGCTCGTTATTTACTGTTAACTCGAAACATTTTTTGTAACTACGAGCAACGCTTTGTCACTTTCAGGCAAACTACCAATGGTTATACTTACGGATTACGTTTTGTTGATTATACGAACCGGTCATTAATCAATACCTTTACGAAGAATAGACCAACTTTTGAAGACTTTTAATCCAACTTTTTAGCAGCTACTTTCTAAAATGTAACGAGGCAGAAGTTTATTGGGTCATTCGATAATGAACTCAAACAAGGTGGTCCTGTTCTACGATGACTCATAAGCCACTATTTCTCTGTGTAGAAATGTGACGATACCATCGCCCATTACTTGATCATTAGTGTTTCCGAATTCGAATCCCGGGTCGGCCAACAAAATGAAAATTGGATTTTTCCAATTTTCCAATAAAAAAAATGTTGGTCGGGATTGGAAATGTGCCCGGTTGGCGATAGGCTTGCCACCTATCACATTGTGGGACTTAGTATCTTCGGCTAGTCGTGGGTGCCCTGGTTGTGCCTCTGCCTACCACTTCGGTGATATGGGCGTGAAGATACTTATTAGTGTTTCCCATAGAACAGTCAGAGAGACTAGGTGGTTCTCGCAACGGCATCCGGATCATACCACTTGTTTCTGTACCAACTGTCATAGGTAATGCAGCCAACGTCAGTATTCGCAATTATGTTCCGTTTTTGAGAGTAGGGTAGCCGGTTAGTTTTCTTACATTGAATGCTTAAAGAACCAGCTACCAATTTCGTATTAGCAACGCACTATAACCCCCATTGGTGTCTACAGGCTAGGTGACATGTATTACTTAACTTTAGAAATTTTCTGCTTATTTGTGTTCCAACGCTAAAAAAATTAAAAACCTCTTTAGGTGACATTGGAATAAGTCCTTTGAATTAATCTACATATTGTTATAATTATACTAGCTGCACGCTGTGAAGGCCGGTGTGACATTTGTATTACCCGAGTAAAGATTTATATTTTCCTTTTATTATACCATATTTTTATAAAGCTATTACTTGTATTCGTAAAATACAGAAACATATAAATGGGACTTGTATTTGGTTATACTTTTGTCCGTAATAATGTTTATATCTTTCTTTCTTTAGATTTTGGCCTTCACGTTAGTATTTTGCCATTAGACAAGAAGAAATTTGCATCAAATTTTATATCCATTTTAATCAATTATAATTAGTCATCAGTCATCAGTCATTAGTCGTCAGTAAGCCATGTCAGGCTCTTGGGTAAAGCGGTGGCCTCATTATTCAAGCTCATGTAATGAGATTTGGCGGCAACGAGGAAATAAACGATACGCTAATTTCTTCATGATTATTTCATATGTGCACTTTTACTGAACAAAATTGTACAAAATGCCACCAAAATTGACTAATTTCACTCAAAATCAACAGGAAATTCAATAATTATGGAAAAACTTCAACCATCTTTTCTCTCGATGGCGCCAAACCATGTTTATATCTTCATCGTAAAGTGTCAAATTGCATTATAGCTTGCGTGATTAATTAAAAAAAAATCTTGTAATTGAGTTTCTTTCGCTGTATCTTCCGAGTGCGTAGCCGCGAATTTGATCCGGTAGTATTTTTTTTTGCGTATAACTAGCTTTCCCGGCGAACTTCTTTCCACCCGTTATGTTTTGTATGAGAAAAGTTAAAACGTTGTTTTTCCTAGGTTTCTCGCAGGTTTTCCATTTTTTCTTATTTTCAAACCTTCCCTAGACTTCTACAGATAATTCAAAATCAAAATTAGCCAAATCGGTCCAGCTGTTCTCGAGTTTTAGCGAGACTAACGAGCTGCAATTGATTTTTATATCTTATGTATATAAAATTCCCGTGTAACAAAAATAGTAACCGTGCTCCTCCGAAATGGCTTGACCGATTCTCACGAAATTTTTGTGAGCATATTGAGTAGGTCTGAGAATTGGCTAACACTTATTTTATAACCCTAAGTGATGAGGGTGAATCACAGCAAAAAAAAAAAATAGCGAAACAACGTCTGCCGGGTCAGCTAGTATTATATAGATGTCAGCTAACAAACACACGGGCCTCCTGATGGTAGGAGACGATTGTGGCCTATAGACACCATGTATGTCTTTCAGGTGCATCGCCGTCCAAAGGCCTACCCTCCAAAGGCCTATCGGCTACCCTACCCTCCAGATCGCAATATAACAGATTCGTCCCTACCCGGGCAAGTTGCTGCTCTTCTGCCAGTGGCCTTGCTGGTAATGACCTATATTTTAACATCTGCTCGCATTTTACGAGCTGTCTGGCAGAGAGGCAGATGGTTTATTCTACTCAGAAACCCGGATCAATACAGGGAAAAGCGACACATGAAAAGACACACGTAATGTGCACCATTTATTTACTTAATGTTAAACACAGGGTTTAACATTAAGTAAATAAAAGAAGTAATCTAGATATTAATACGTGATGCCAAAACTTTCTACCCCTTTTTACGAAAATTGCGCGGAAGCAGGTTCATAAAATTTGGTACACTTACAGTTTATGTGTAGGAGAAGTGCAGAACGCTAATATTTTTCAATAATTATACTTATAAAGTACATTAAATCAATAAATAAAACATTACCTACCCACACTTCCATGCATTTGACACACACAAACAAATATATTGATGTTGACGATAAAAGATCACAGATGGCGCACTAACTATTCAGGAAACAAAGTAGTTGGTCTTGAGAAATGAAGATGGCGTTCTTATCAACTTATGGTCGAATTTCGTCCATTGGGCGACTTGTCTGAATAACTATACAGTTCCATAACTCTGTCAGGTATCGAGTGCCAGAACGTGAGATGCAGCGTCGCGGCGGTGACCGTACCGCGCCCTTGCGAACGCCGACCATGGCTGGTGGATTGTTCGCCATCGACAAGGACTACTTCTACAAGATCGGTTCCTACGACGAGGGCATGGACATTTGGGGAGGAGAAAACCTCGAAATGAGCTTCCGGGTATTATTTCCTTCTATAATTTTGCAAATACAAATAAAAACACACGTTCCACGATGAAATGGGGGTTGGGCCAAGAATCTGTAAACGTTAGGATAATATCTAGTTCGTTTAATGTTTTATATTTTGTGAAATTCTGTGAAACCAATGTTAACTAGTTAGATTAATAATACTATATGACATTGCAATACTGTGTAAATATAGACTCGGTTTTCATCCTTGAAAGTACACACGTATCCTAGCAATATCCTACAATAGAAATCGTGCAAAATATACATTAGAATGTGAATAAAATGTTCTGTTTTTGTTTATTCTTTTTAACTTATTCATTAAATGACTCGTTGGTCGAGAGGTTAGCGTACATGTCTATCGCCATCGAATTGAATCTCGACGGGTACAGTATGATAAACATAGATATCTGTATTTTGGGTCTTGGTGTTTATTATATTTATTTACGATTCTATTCAAGTATTACTGTGCTAGTATTGTCGACCTTTGGGGATAGATCAATGAGCGTAATTTTTAATACATTTATTTCTGTGTTTTTGCAAATTAATCAAACCATAGATTTGACTAAAAATCCTTGTATAGGTATGTCGGTTTGACAATAATGTATTCATCTATTTAAAACCCTATTTCTTTATTATCATGTTTATAAATGACTTATTTAATTAATATTTTTTTGAATAGGTACTAGGTACACAGTTACTTGGCCCATTGTGATATACTTTAATAAGTTTTTGGCATTTTATCATTTCTCAATGGTCACTAAAGATTGAAGAAAAAAAAGAAAAAGTACAGCTTGCGAATGAATAATGTTAATTGTCATAAGAACTTGTTAACTATCTTTTTGATTGTTTAAATGAAACGCTCATCGAAGCAATTAAAAAATGTACTTGTATTTTTTATACATGTATTGCCATTTTTTAACAATAAATAAACTCAAAATTTGGCTACACTAAGTATTTGAATATGAGAATCTTTAGTCATATTCTAAACATATTTGATATAACACATCTATTTGAGCGTTTTATATATTTCAGAATTTCCAATATTTTTTTGGAAACAGTACCCAGACTTCGGATGATATAACATCCCTAACATAAAATTTCAATGCATTTACTACCAAAATGGTTTATGTTATAAACAATTGGAGTGGATTTGGACCAGCGCACTTCGACTTATACCTAATCTGTTACCTCTATTATCCAACAATGTTATGTGTTGTTT
This sequence comes from Calephelis virginiensis, assembly GCA_002245475.1. Taxonomy (NCBI): domain Eukaryota; kingdom Metazoa; phylum Arthropoda; class Insecta; order Lepidoptera; family Riodinidae; genus Calephelis; species Calephelis virginiensis. The sequence goes on from NJDC01003514.1 coordinate 99,066, forward strand.
CAAACCTATACAAAACCTTTTCTTCTTTCTTATCGCTTACAGTTACATAATTGTATACAACACTATCGCCGGTAGAAGTAGATTGCTAGAGTTTTGAAATGACCATGCCGAATTCGTACCTTTTTCTGCCACCATAGTGCTAGTGCTCGCCATTATCATTTCCGGTTAGGTAATTCATCTCATAAAAGAGGCTAAAGCTGCATAAAAATTGCAATGTTAGGCCATGGATTGTCTACCATACTTCATGCTACATATATTTTTCATCTTCAAGAATCAATCTGTTTGCCTTCCTCTATTCTAAACTGCTCATCTGGACAATAATGCCGACTTACATGTAAAACGAAGGCTGCTGGTTCAAATTCTGTTCCTGTTGTTTCTAAATTGAAATTAATATGTAGTTGGGATAAAGGTATGGCAATGCGGCGGTAAGCTGGAAATTGCACCGTGTTCGCACGTTGGCCACGTCTTCCGGGACAAATCTCCGTACTCGTTCCCGGGGGGCGTCCAAAATGTGGTCCTCCACAACGCGGCTCGCGTCGCTGAAGTGTGGATGGACGAATGGGGGGAGTTCTATTACGCCATGAATCCAGGTTCGATTATTGAACTGTTGTGTGCTCGTTGCTAACATTTTGTAGTTTCACATCGAGAGCAGAGGAATAATTCGCCAAATTACTACTCACATACTTGATAAAAACACCATAGACTTCCGTTATACTTTATAGCGAGGTAAACGATGCCAATGTTACTATCTTCCGCCATTGTGGCTACATAGTGCAGACGTTTTGTTGTGTAACAAAAACATGTTTATGTATTTTTGCGAGTACAAAAATCTGATTTTTGTCGTCACTGTGAATTTATATATCTTAATTAATTACACAGGTGTGCATCGAATAAAAGCAAATACAAAATTGGTGACTAATTGTCTGCTCTCGGTGAATATCCAAACAAGTTTATAAGCGGTTATTTAATGACATATCTTTTGATTTGGATATTGCAAGCTAAATTGGAACCTCTTGACCTCTTGAAATTTTGTATACTCTAATATAACAATAACATTTGTGGCATAGGTATGTGATGACCCCATCGCCCGCTATATATGTCGGTATAGGTAATAAATTTTATTGGTGGATTATTACGCGAGCGTACTTAGCAAAATACTGCTGTAGTTTATTCTTTACTCCATTATCTTCGTTCTGTTACATTAGATATATAGGCTAACTCTATACGGATTATAGTCGCTTAATGTATTTTTATTACATGGATATACATCTTTGGATGAATAAATCGGTAGCCACGTGTTCGATTCCCGTCCACTTATGTCTGTGAATTTTTATGCCAAACTAGATATTGCCAGCCGGCTTCGCCTGCGTATAATATTTGTGAAATCTTCTTAGATAGTTAAATAAAAACTACAACACTGTTGTTAATAATAAATTGGGTCACGAAAAAAACTCAAAAGAAAGCAACTTGAAAAGCGTAATTATTGATATTGATGAAGAAAATATACTTTTATCCTATCGCTAGCAATCTTTACAGGATCACTGACTTATCTGAACATTTCCTGAAAATTTAATCTAAATCGGTCTAGCTGTTTTGGAGTTGAGAAAATTTATAAACATAAATCAAAGCAAATCCTATTTATTTCACAAAATAGGATTACATATTTCATAATAACATTGTTACTGTTGTCACTCGTTTAAAGGCCTTCACACACGGCAGCTATAATGTACATTAATATACATTACATCCCGGGATGTACAGCTCTACATTACATCAATGTATCACACACACAGTAGGTATTGTCAGGTATCTTTCCCTTCATTTCATTAGCATACGCCCCGATTGACGCATTTTTTAGATATTGATCTGTTATACAGGCTGTTCTTATTTTTATATTATATTTACATGGACCCCTCTAGTTACTAACAATTAGATTTACTAGATAGTTCATCAGAAGATGATTCGGATTGTGACTTTGATGTACGTATTGCCACATGTGCCAAAAACAGAAAATTGAAAAATGGAAGGAAACAGACAGACTGTTTGTACAAGTTTGGTTTGTTCCTACACAGTACACCGGACAATAGCCAGAAAATGGGTTCTTCTCTCTTACTCTCTGGGAGATGGAACGCTAACTAAACCCTTTATGTGGTGTCTCTGTCTGTAACAGCAATTTTTTGAACATCCTGTTCGTAAGGAAATGTATTGAGATGTATTAAGATGTATAGAGATGTATCGGAATGTAAATGTATATTTTGGTATCGTTCTTCTTCTTTCTTTAAGTATTGGCCTTCACGTTAGTATTTTGCCATTAGTCAAGTAGAAATTTTATTCAAATTTTACATCAATTTTAACAAATTATAATTAGTCAGCAGTCATAACTCATAAGCCGTCACTTAGTCATGTCTTGGGTAAAGCGATGGCTTCATTACCCAAGCTCATATAATGAGTTTTGGTGGCAACGAGGAAATACACGATACGCTAATTTTTTCCTATTATTTCATTTCTGCACTTTCACTTAACGAAATTGTACAAAATGCCACCAAAATTGACTAATTTCACTCAATATCAACACGAAATTCAATAATTATGAAAATACTTCAACCATCTTTTCTCTCGATGGCACCAAAACTCTGGTATCGTTCTGCAACTTTAGATACGAAAATGTAAAAATGTACATTATAGCTGTCGTGTGTGGTCTCCTGACGATAACTATAGAAAGATGTAATGAGATGTATCGTGCTGTAATGTATATTTTTACATTATAGCTGCCGTGTGTGAAATGCTTAACGGAAAACAGTTTATTATAATTTTGTGACGAAAAATAATTATTCTCTAGAATCATGAGGTTAATTTAGAAAATGTATCTATGGATTCCTAATGTATCTATGAAATCCAAATTTTATATTAGTGGTTATATTTTTATCTAAATTCGTGACAGATATTATAAAAGAAACCGGTCTGCGGCCTTTAGCATCGTATTTTCACGTAACTTGTAGCAAAATAGAGGTCAAATGTAGACATTAGAATATTTTGACCGGAATATTTGCATAACTTCTACATAAATTTATTTGTAACAAAATGACAAGGGTTTTGAGACCAACCTTTTGAAATTATTGTTATGTATGAATGTACCTAATCTTATAACTGCATAAAACAGTTGATATTCAGAGGAACTAATCTGTGCTTGCATTATCTTCAATGTTTTACAGTCTCTAAGAGTGCAAGTGCAAGAGTTTTCACACCCGTATCGGTGTAATAGGTAGGCAGAAGTACGATTACGGCAGTTTAGATTAACCACAGATTTTTGCCCTACGGCTAACCGACCGGACACTTATCCAATCTCGGGAAATATTAAATAACGAAATTGAAAAAACACATATTTAGTTGCACGATACGCGAACTAAAAATGTACCCGAGACCAAGATAGTTCGAGAGTAGAGAGAGCTACATACATACATACATGCATATCTTCACGCCAAGTCCCTTACGGGGTAGGCAGAGAGTATCGAGTGCCAGACCTCACGATCCTGACAAACCTGTCTTGCTTCCTTCACATTCATAACCCTTTTCATACAAACACGCCGGTTTCGGAGACTCTTGTCTTGTCTTTATGTCGTCTTAACAGTACTGCTTATATGGTGTACATAAGAAATTTGATTCCTAAATTTCAGAAATATAAAATCAGAGGCTGTATAAATTAAAAATCGTTCACATATTTGAGCAATAAAAAAATAAACAAAAAAGCCTACTCAATATCGCGTTATTGTGTAACTTGTGTGACCAATGAATACCAGGTTCGAATCTCGTCATAGTTGATCACATTTGTATCGAAATCGTGATTGGTATGTCATACGGCACGTTAGTTGGTCCTGTTTTTAGATTGTTAGCGAAAAAGGCATAAAATATCCTATATAGCGATAGTTATAGCGCAAAAAGTCGATTCTTAAGTGAACAAATATTTTTCCAGTCATTGACAATAACACACAAAAGGTCAATGATTGTTATCTGTTGTTGTATTGTATAATTACAAATCTGTATCAAGCGAATGTTTACTTTCTTTATTATATATACTTACTAGTTGATCCCCGCGGCGTTAACCGCGTGGTTAATGATCCCGTATGAACATTTTTCGGAACATAAAAACCATCCAATGTGTTTATCCAAGTTACCCTATATAAGTATGTCAAATTTCATGAAAATTGGTACAGCAGTTTTCGCGTAAAGAAGAACAAACGAACAATATACAAACTTTCGCATTTATAATATTAATTGGATTAAAGCGTACTTTTAATTCAAGAAAGAGTTGGAATGAGATAAAAAAGGTTCTTTGTAACATCACCGCAAATTTTATATTGAGTATACTAAAATGTCATGATTTAACATTTACTTTTGATGATCCTTACGATGTAGCAATTCCAATATGTTTGTATAATATCTCAACATTTATTAACATAGGTCAAATATTACAAAATGTTAGCAAAAGCACTTTTGAAGTTTTGTTGTGGCTTGGGATAACTGATTTGGAGATCATTAACATCGGGAATAGCTTCCTAACAACATTAATCATTGCAGCTGCATTCATCTTCCGTAAATATTTATCCGGTGCGTGTGTCCGATTGTGCTAATACATATTGGATACACGTAACGGGTTTTATGCATGCACAATTTTGCTGATTTCATTAATTTCCTTATTACTTCTTAGTCCAGTCATCTTAGGATTATGGAGGCTTTAAAAATAAGTCTTAAAAAGATTGTCATATATATGTTTGGTGTTATGATTGTTTGGCGTTTTTACTAACAAAATACATTTTAACACGATAGATTTTTTTAAAAACTGACCGTAACAATACTAACTCTTTGACATTAAAACAAAAATGTGTTTATATTTTATGTAAAAGGTTTGTGCTTTTTGTCGTTAAAAAATAACGATGATTTGAATTGGAGGCTAACGATAGCCGGAATGTATGATGTATAAGTTGATGTTTTTATAGCACAGTCAAATACTTAGTGCACTTCTAAAATACCAAAGTATTGATTAGATAGCATTATTTCCTTTACTACATATTTTGGTAGTATATTAATAAGTTAAGATTCATTTTTACTTGCTGCTGTTGCTGTTTCTGTTTTGTTTAGGATTAAAAAAAATGCTTAAAACAGTTTTTTTTCGTAAATAGCGCTTTATTTTTAAATAATAAAATATGTGCGAATTAAAGGAAATCTTTTTCAACGCATGTTTATTCAAGATTGACTGTACTATCTGTGTTTATTCTTGTCTCATTTTATTTTTACTAGAGTAAAACTTTTTGTATCTTTTTTACTTTATCTTTTTTACAACTTAGCTTCTTCTATGCAGAAGCAATGTTTTGATTGTGTGTTATTCCGCAGAATTCAATACCTTCCACAGCATAACTTATGTCGAAAAGTTGGGGCAGATATATTTAAAAGTAACACTGTTTACATATTTCTACTAATAACATGCGTCAGCTAAGCATTGTTTAACATTTTACTGTGAGTTGTGCAAGATTGTATTTTGTTGTTGAACTATTTTAAGAATTCGTAGATATTTAGCTACGAAAATTTCTAACAATTCTTGCAAATACTCAATAAATACTTGTATAGTAAACGCTTGTTTGTGCTAATGTACAAACTTAATATAAAAGTTTCAATAATGTTTTAAAATTAAATAAAAAAGTTAATAAATCTATCAAGTGGTGAAAATACAATTGATGCTCTAATAAGTTTAAAATTTGTGTAAAAGATTATGTTCAAGCGAATCAATGTAAGAGGTGGTTATTATGTACAAAAACGGGCAGAATAAACAATTGTAAGATGATTTGAGAGTAAATAAGAGATGGTAAAAGGTTTTTATTTATTTAATATTTATTATAATATTATAACACCTATTTATCATAACACCTATCAGACATAAAATTAGTTTCACAGCTTGCTTCGTTTGACTATTATTATCCTTTATAATTTTTCATTGGAAAAATATAGTTTAACTACTACTACCACTACGTATGCACTACACCTAAAAAATATGTTCTTGCATGACTCATCTAACATTTTACAGGCTGAACTCTAAATTTGGTGAATTGTAACCAAAAGTAACACAACTTTACAACAAAAATAGTAAAATATCATTTATAATTTAACTTTTGATAACTTTATTAATAATTAAGTCTTCTTAAAATTATTGATAAAATTGCCATTCGTTAAAAGTTTACATAACGATAAATTACTAGTATAACGTTGCAAGTTAAATTTGCTAAGTAAATTGATATAACTGGAACAGTTGAACAAACATTTGTTCTGCTTCATTATTACTATATTGAAAATTTAACCTTGATTTATGTATATATATATATATGTATCTGCGTCGGCTATCAGTTGTCATGGCTTAATAGAATAATTTATTTATTAAATAATTATATATTAAAATGTTTAATAACATCTACTAATATAATTATAATTAACTAATTGATAGAAAATGTGTATGGTGATATGTGACATATATGTGTGGTTTTATGTGTATTCAAATAGGGTATAATTAACAAATTGGTACCTTATAAATGTCTCACAATATGTATATTTTGATATGGCTCTATTCAATTCTGATTTTATTTTTAGATTTCCATTATCCTTAATGCGGATAAATGATAAGATTTGGAAAGTTTGGTTACATATTTATTTAAATTTTAGAATAATTATAGAATTATATATCTGCGTCTTAGACAGCTGACTTATTAAATCCGAAGTATTTTGTCGCAAATCTCATTCTCCTTATATGTTACTAGCTGAAACAGGCAGACGTTGTTCTTCAATTTTTTTTAATGTGATTCTAGTAAAAAAACTGGGGTCCCTTTTCACTTAGGGGTGTGAAAAATTTGTAGTAAGTAGCTGATTCTCAGACCTACTAATATTAATATAAAATTTGGTGAAAATCGGTAACGGAGGAGTGCTGTTACTATTAGTATTACATTATTGTGACACGAGAATTTTATATATAAGATTTTGTTTTGTAGCGTGCTCGTTAATAACATTATTTTTTTGCTATTTTAAATACCATTTCTAATTGGTTTGCTACTTTTTAACATATCTTTACATATCTTTGATTAATTTGATGAACGCCTCGTTGGTCGTCAGCTTAGCGTTGACGTCTAACACCACGGACCCAAAAATACGGCGAGAAAAATAACTTGAAATTTTGATGGCCCTATGTAGATATAACTCGCTCAGTAGACGTAACAGTATGTTAGAAATTTAAGATTTTAAACTTAAATCGTCGCGAATTAATAACATTTTTAATTATTTATACGGGATACTCACGATCTCTTTTTATTTTATTTGTCGATATTTCGGCCTAGTTGCATAGGCCGTGGTCACGACGGGACTCAACTAGGCCGAAATATCGACAAATAAAATAAAAAGAGATCGTGAGTATCCCGTATAAATAATTAAAAATGTTAGAAATTACCAAAATAGCGCCATCTGTCATCAGGGAGTGTCACACCACAGTTTAGGTATGTTCGGTTGCTTTCAGGAAGTATATGATTTCAGTTTGACATACTTTAGGTGGTCGGTTGCCGACCGGCGTGCTTTTCGCTTTGAATTTGTCAGACCGAATATACAAATATTATCCAGAGACTGAATCCAAGTTGGCAACCATTTATATCATCGCCTCGAGATTATCATTCAAGCTATATTTAGTACAATGTAAACATTAGCTTACTACTTAGCTTGCATACTTCAATTTAGCTTGCATGCGTAACTTTTAATACACAAATGTTTACTTACGTTTAGTGAGATAGTGTTTAAGTAAGGTAATTTTATTAACTTGAGTTGTTAATATCATTATGTAAATAATCAGACGTGGCAAGTCCTACGTCAAGTCGTCATTCACGCCTTATAAATATCAAATTATTCGTATATTTCTTTGGAAAATTTTCATCCGTCACAGTTATGCCGAGTTATTGAAATATATTAAACACCTGATTGGATATAGCTGTATCAATATATTTGTATCTGAATAATATTTCAATAATACAATACAATAAGTTTTAACACGACAGCGACGTTATCGTTTTTGATTTAAATTTCATTGATCGTTTAATAGTCTTATTAAATATTTACACTGCTGGTTTTTTTGCTTTAACTATTTTACTTTGAACAATATTTAAATATTCAGTAACTGCTGACCCGACGGCCGTTGTCCTGTCTTAACTATGAGTATTGAATTAAAAAAATTTTTTTTCTTTCGTAAGTACAACAGAACGTAATTAGCAAAATTGGTTAATTCTTCACGTGTGATGCTATGACCAAGGGAATCAAGATTTTTTTTATTAATGAGAAGAAGAAGATACAGATGATAGAAAAGATGTTAGTATTTTTAAATAACCATCAGTACAACTAAAAAAGATATAGGCACTTAAATAAAAAGATATACACAAAAAACACAATTCAAATTCATTCAAGCATTGCAAAAACATTCAAGATGCTGATTTATTAACTGGTTTTAGCAAATAAATGGAAGGTTTTATCTGTAAGCAGATGTAGCTGTATGGCAAATGGGAAAACGTGCTATAAGTTTTAAAACCAGTTGATTTAAACCAACTTGAGTTGATTTTTGTGTGGATGTATTTTATTGGATGTGTTGAACTCTTTCTAAATAGCAGGTACCTTCTAGAGAGAGTATCTATGAAACCCTTAGTATTGCAGTTGGTCATGAGTGGGTTGATCACGTACTACCAGGAGAACTGTTTGTTCGTTTGCGTCCTCTTCCTTAAAAATAGCTTTATGTCATTAAATTGGTAATGTTAACTTTTATCTAAGAAACAAACTTATAAAAGAGAGATCTATAAAAAAATGTAAATGTATTAACAATTCCAAAGCTTATTGTTAAAGTAATTGATTCAGAAATAATATCAATTCACCTACTAACTCGACTAAATTTGCTTTTTAAATTTTCAAAATGCTGTCTGATTGACTTTCTTTTTGTTATAATTTTAAATGATCAGTGAAAATGGCAATCTTAATGAAATCCTTCTAGCGCCAAGGTTGAGGCTGTTGTTCGGGAGGAAAAAAAATTACCGAAATGCAAAGTAAGCAGTTTCAATAAACGATAAAGTAAACGATAGTCTATAATAATCATTCAGAGAGTTAAAAAATGTTATGATATTATACACAGTACTTCAGAATGGTTACTGTTTTTATTAGTCGTATTCCTTATATTATTAAATAGATGTTCTTTTCTCACGTCACTTACTTATAAACTATCTAAATATCAACTTCATTGTAACTTATTAAAATTTGAAGTTTTTTATTTTATTTCAGAATAATATTAGACCTTTGGCTTTTGCTATATACAATAACTATACATCCACTGACAGATTTGATATTGCAAACATTAAATGTTACACAAAGTGATAGCTGGCGCCAACGTGAATTGAACAATCGCGTTCTTATTGTTTTGTAAAATTTGTGCAACCCAGTCAAATTAATTATATAAACTAATAAATCAGTAATTGTATTACGCAATAATTAATAATTTAATATATAGCTTGTATAACTAACGCTTAGGAGTGTGTCTGAAGGATATGAAACGCAACACATTCTATTTTTCCCGCTCTCCTCACTAAACCTTACTAACATACAGTTAATATGAGTCAATCTTATCTTTAGCACGGGAAAATGTAACTCCAGTAAATGTTAATTTTCGGTTACAGATGTAATTCAAAAACTTAGAAAAAAAGAAACGACTCGTTACATTGATACTTATCCTTCATTAGCCAAAGATGTAGTATATTTTATTAAGAATTTTAAGAGCAGTTTATAAGACAGTAGTGAATTAATCCCTGTTTACAAATTAAACTTGCCCTTGTTACCCTCATCGGCCCTAATTATCGGTATAATCTGTATTTTCAGTTTTACGGTAAGTTTTGTCATTTTTTGTTAGTACACTGACAATTATTCCTCTTAAAATGAGCCAACTAGTATTATTAAAATAGTACTTAGTAGTACATATTTATAAAATATGTAATACATTTATGAAAATTTTAGTTTGCATGAATTTAAATATTTGTGTACAAATTTCTTAACTTTATCAGAAGTCAAAGAAGAAATTCGAGGTCGTTTACCTTCTTAGTGCTACTAATGGGCAATTTACGAGTACATGCCAAAGTTAAATGACCGTCAGTACTCAATTACGTAATACTTTTTCCTTTGTACCAACCAATTTTAGTACCCGAGCTCTGTCCAGAATTCATTTCCATGTTGCGTGGATAATCCTTAGACAGCTCTAAAGGATCGTTCGTTAATAACGTCACAGATAGCATAACAAGAGTGGTTACATAACCACCAGTGTTAAATGAAGTGAAAATTTGGTAGTAGGGTAAAATAATAAATTTACGGTGATGTTATTTTCGAATGGCCCCTAACCCGCATATGGGGCAGGTGTGGATGTGTGGGGGTACATTGGAGATCGCCCCCTGCTCGCACGTGGGCCACGTGTTCCGCAAGACGACCCCCTATTCGTTCCCGGGGGGCACAGGCCGAGTCGTCAACCACAACAACGCGCGCCTCGCTGAAGTCTGGCTTGATGATTGGAAGCATTTCTACTACAATATTAACCCAGGTGGTTACTAACCTGCTTTGCATTATGCTTTTAAAGATGCGTCTCGAGTTCGGTATCAATGTACATATAATTTTGACTTGGCAAAAGGTGGAATGTGGTATTTGTTTATTAACACTGCATGTAAGTTCACTTCCAAAACTCCATTCATATATATTTTATTTGCTATATTATATTTTGGCTTTTTGAACTGATTGTACATAAAAAAACCCTATCCAAATAACAACCTTAACTACTGGTTACAGACAAAATATAACTTATCTCCTTCAGCATCTTCTTTCTTTCTTTCTTTAGGTTTTGGCCTTCACGTTAATATTTAGCCATTAGTCAAGTAGTAATTTGCATCAAATTTTATATCAATTTCAACTAATTTTAATTAGTCATCAGTCATAAGTCGTCAGTAAGTCATGTCAGGCTCTTGGGTAAAACGGTGGCCTTTTTACACAAGCTCATGTAATGAATTTTGGCGGCAACGAGGAAATATACGATACGCTAATTTCTTCATGATTTTTTTATTTGTGCACTTTCACTGAACAAAATTGTACAAAATGCCACCAAAATTGATTAATTTCACTCAATATTAACACGAAATTCAATAATTATGAAAAAACTTCGACCATCTTTTCTCTCGATGGCGCCAAAACTCTCCCTTCAGCATCTTGCAACAAAATCTGTTTGACATCCAGGATTTTAAAAAACATTTTTTAATCCGGGTGTATCGTATCATATACATGAAAGTAATATATGTGTTTACATAAATTGAAATAGAACGCCAATATACCTACATCACGGCCAGTATTAATAGACAAGTTGAGCTTTGATACTGATTATTTTTAAATATTTAACTTGTTTTTGGTATGTATTATTAAATTTTCATACGTATTTTTGGTGGTGGTGAAAGTTTTACAAAATTATTTTAAATACAGATTCAAACATGCTTCTTCAATAACTTAATTACGATCGGGATAAATATTATAAGTATTTAGTAATTACGACTGGGATAAATGTTATAGTATTTAGTAATTACGACTGGGATAAATGTTATAGTATTTAGTAATTACGACTGGGATAAATGTTATAGTATTTAGTAGGATACTCTGACAAGGACGGTTCGATCACTGCTGATGAGAAATATTGTCTATACCTGAATCTGTCTATAGGCCACAGTTGTCTCTTACCGTCACTCCTGATAATCGCCATCTTCATTCTTAAGGTCTTTAGCTTATCACCAATACTATCATCAAAAATATTTTTTAGAGGAATAATGTTGGATACTATTTTTATAAAAGTATACGAATACAGACATATACTTTTTGTTGCATATAAATAGTCTAGCGTGCGTCTGCAAAGTTGTTTTCTCTCTAATTAAAGAGATATCATTCAATCAATCAACTTTTTATTTATTTGCCAACATATTTCATTTAATGTAAATAAATGTAGAAATGAGCCTATATTTCTCATAAACATTTTTTAATATATTGTTAAAACATTTAGAATTGACGTGAACTTATACAGGTAATATTTATAATACAGTAATGCGTGATTTAATTTTTTTTTTATAAAAGAAATAACATTTTCATTGCAACTGCAGTTCGTCTCAGCTTCATACGGCTGGATAATATTGTGTTAGGTACCATATTAAAAATACTCTTGAATTAGGTACTCGATTAAAAATGTATGGTGTAGTTTTAAAGATATAAGCATTAATATGGACAGACAGCGGAAAACGACGTTGTTTTATACTAGGTAGTGCTTATAACATTATTGTGTGAAAAGTATTGTATGCATTTACTCTACGGACACTATTAATTCTCGAGAATCAAAAGATATGAAATCATTTCTGAGTCTTGGTGTTTGTTAAATTTATTTAGGTATCTATTTAAGTATTTCTATGTATAAGAATCGTCGAATAACACCCATAACACAAGCATATAATTTGCTTACTTTGGGGCTAGATTCAATTTGTGTAACTTGTTCAGGTATATTTCTTTATTTTGACGGATTAGAACTGTTAAAATACAAAGTCAACTTAAAGGGACGATGCATTTTTTACTTTATCCCCATCTCTTAGTTCACGTGGACGAAATGGTGTCCGTAGAGTACATGTGTCCCAATGTACACCATTTGCTCCTACGTGTTCAATAACTTGACGTATGTACCCAGGTAGACACTAAGAACGTTGATCTTTAATACATCCATTTTAATAATTCACAGGTTTAATAATAAATCAATTAGTTAACATTACTGAAATATGAAAAGAAATTTCTGTATTTAACTATTTCAATTTTGATAAAATATTTAGCTTTATTACTAATGCGTAAAATAATATTTGTTGAAAGGCATATAAAAATGATCAATAAAGGCCTTTTACTAAATTTAAAAATTAAGTAAATAACTGAACTCAAGCTTGCAAAAGATTAGTTTTATTTTGCAGTGTCGTGTCGATAGAGAGTAGTGTCCTTTGCAAATTAATGTCCGAGGTTTTATTTAACGGTTTTTAGTCAGCATCTTTGAAATGTATTAATATTTATGTTATTTGCGTTTATGTTAACATTCAGGGTAAAGCCATACGAGCGTAATTTTGTGAGTTGTGAGTCGCGTAATTTCGGTCACTTTCTTTCCATTGTTCATTTATTGTAAGTCGGCAGGCAACTCACTTTGCGTCGTCGAGTCGTACAAACTGCATTTTTGTATGAAACTGAATACAGCAGAAATTACGGGACAGAAATTACGCGAGTCACAACTCATAAAATTACGCTCGTTTTGACTTCACCCTTAAGTGAACGCATACAAAATCCTGTTTTTTAAAGTAAAGTGTTTTTAGTTTTGTCTTAAAACTTTGACGCACTATAGATTTTTATAGAGTTCTGTAAGAATGTATTAAACTACAAGGACGTGTTTACATGGTAACACATGCATTAATGGATTTTTGCGCTCTGCATACAATTCATATTATCAAAATAACCTGAACGCCGAATCGATAACCTGAGTCTCTACCATGAGTTACCATAGATTATTCAGTAGTATCGAAATCTAGGCGAGGCGCTATTCAAAGTATTTCAAAGTTTTCATGCAAATAATTCGCTAGCGAATTTATCGTCGGAGACTTCTAGTAAAGGCATTGAATGCACGACTATTCGACATGAGTTTAAGTTTACTTTTCATTTTGGTCTACATCTTATAGGATTAGAATTTATTAAATCTTAAAGACTGAAATAGAGGCAAACGTAATCATAATCGCCTGAGTGGTCTAGCGGTTCAGTTGTTGGACTTGACTGCATAAGGTCCCGGGTTCGAATCCCGGGTCGGGCAACAAAAAGAAAATTGGGTTTTTCCAAGTTTCTAATGAAAAAAAACGTTGCTCAGGATTGGTTAAGTGCCCGGTTGGCGATAGGCTTGCCACCTATCACATTGTGGGACTTAGTGTCTTCGGCTAGTCGTGGGTGCCCTGGTTGTGCCTCTGCCTACCTTTTCGGGGATATGGGCGCGAAGATACTTTTTTTAAATTATTTGATGGAGTTTATGTTTTGTGAGGCCTCTCGAATAATTCGATGTACTACATATGGAGATTTCTCTGTTTAAAGAACACGAATCGATATTAATAAATATTACGACAATAACCTTTCGTCTCAAGCCGACGAATGCTCTAACCAATTGAGCTACTGAGGATTCAAGTCCCGTGGCGAAATTTTTTAAATTCCTTTCTAACCCGTTAACGCTGTCAACGTTAACGTTGTCTGGGGCGAAATTTTTTCTTTCTTTAAAATTTATAGAAAATTTATCCCAAGCACAGGGCAAGTGCTAAAATAAAAATACATTACGACAATAACTTAAACTTACCAATGAGCAATTCGATTTTTTAAATAAATAAAATTAGTAGATATGTATTGTAATCATTTAAACTCAGTTTAACTGCAAGAAACTGACTCAATTTCATTAAGTCTCGATTTGATAATTCTATTATCGAAATGGCAAGTCATGACTCCGAGGTGTTCCTATATCAAGATTCCTCTTGTGCTCAATGTACCATGACGATGATGTCTTTGATGTACCTACATAAAATTGATGTATTATAAAACAATAATCACAGTTCACTTGTCGAATTTTAATAAACATATAAATGACCGCCTCCTAGTCAATTTTTTTTTATGGCTTACAGAGAAATTTATTAACATACCTAAATCAAAAATACATTCTATTAATATCACAAATAGTCCGAACAAAGCCTAAGCATTTGGTTTGGATAGGTGATCCCGTTCTTGAGTTATAAAATTACAACGGAAAGTGGCATTGATTTATATTATATATTACATACATACATACATACATACATACTTAGTAAGTAGTATCCTCAATCATTTATTTCATAACTAGCTGCTCCGGCGAACTTCATACTTCCGACTTTGTTTTATAAATTATTAAACAAAGTCGGATTTGTTACAACACTTATAACTCGAGATCGGCTGGACCAATTTTCATGGTATTTGATTCATTGGATTTTTCTCCACACCGAATAGCAGAATACACCTTAAAAACAATAAAAACAAAACAAAAATATTATGAAAGATAAATCGTCTATATATACATAAAAGAAAAACTCTTCTATATATGTATATATATAAAAGAAAAGAAACTGAACATTGATGGAGAGGTATCTTAGAACCGGGAGAAGGACAAAGGGTACATTTTATCCCTTACTACAGCGAGGAAAAACGACATTTGAATTTTTTCCATACAAACTGAACGGGCGGAACGAAGTTCGCCGGAGCAGCTAGTTATGAAATAAATGCTTGAGGATACTACTTACTAAGTATGTATGTATGTATGTAGAAATTTAGAGCACCATATTTTTTTAAGAGTAACAGTATTGAGTATTTTGCGCACCGTGTTAAATGATTTCCTCGTAATAAATTAGTGTTTTAAACGTAATTTATGTTATATAAAAACATTTTATCACTGGATAATTTAGAAATAAATTATTGTGAACTTAATTTATAACTTTTGGAAGAACTGAACGAAACCACTTTTTACAATTTGTTTCATAGAATTCGACATAGCATCAGGTATATTACATTTGATGTTTTGTATTAGTACTAGGTATATACGACATATTATATTAACTTAGTCATATCTCCGACCCCATACACGTTTACTTTAAGAAAAATCAACTTTTAATGAGAAAAAAATCACCTCCGCAAATAGTCAGTCATTGAGTGAAATGTTACACATTAACGGATGTAATTGTATTTTAATGAAAAAAACGTTTTTATTTGATACATTTACCAACGAAACGCATCTTTTATAAGGCATTCTAGTTTTAACCGCTTTTTGTGTTTAATATTATTTACTTATAAGGGAGTATTAGCTACTAATTTACAAATAAGACATTAGTCTAACCAGTGTATATATTATCATATTCTTCCATATTATAATGCATGTAGCTTTAGTTTTTAAGGATGTTTTAGAATTCTTGCATATAAACGAATCATCTCAAACATGATTCCTATATTTGTGATGAGACTAATAATGTGTAAGAATTCAAAAATGTTAGACCCATGCTTGATAGCAAACTAATTAAAACTTTAAATAATGTTTGAAAGTATCTGCATTTGTCACAACGTGTGATTTAGATTTTAATTTTCATAATAAAATGTGTCTATAGTGTGCTATGGCTCTATTAAGGTCACAGCACACAAATTCTATGACTTTATTTCGGTTTTAATTATTATAAGTTTTCATAATCTTTTTAAAACTATCCCTTTTAATTTCATTTCCATTGAACAGTTTCCATTTGACATAATTTAGTTGACATAGTTAAATAAAAAATACTTATATTAAAAAATATTTCTTTTTTAAAAAATGATAAAGGATATAACAACTTTTGTTGTTAAATTCACTATTCAGTTATTAATCTGTTCATCTGATATCAATTTTAAAAATTAGTATTTTTTTAGTTATTGCGTAAAATCTATTTCTATGTATTGTCATTTTTTTGTTGTATTTAATAATTACTTTAATATAAAAGATAGAATAGATATTTTTAATTTAAGTTATAAGACATTTTAACAATAGTATCGATCTTAACGTTAAAGGGGTAGATTAGCCGGTAGTCTCGCATAGGTTAATTTAATTGGTAATGGTGGTAATTTTGCTGTTCACAAACTAAACTTATTTTTGATGCATGCTATCTCTTTTAAATGAAACAAAAACAAAAGAGACGGAACATTTAAGATATGTCAGATTAGTCCGGACGTGTCAAATTGTGATTTTTCTAATCAACGTTTTCCGAATGATAGATTAGACGTCTGTAGAAATGACGTGTACGGTCTAATTTGACAGTACTAAAAGTGTTTTGTCTCTTTCTGTTACTTTCATTGAAAGAAGACAGCGATAACTTAAAATTAGTTTAGCGAGTGCGCATTAAAATTAGCACCATTGTCTATGGTACCAATAGCTGACAGTTGTCTCTTACCATCACCTACCTGTTTTTTTGCAGTCATAAAATATCGTCGTAATTATTATATACCCATCATAAAACTTAAATTAAATGATTATTCTTTAAATTTAAATTAAAAAAAGCAAAGTCATTGTAAATAGTCCAATATAGTACCGGCAAACATCGTATCTAACAAATCAGAGATCATTAAAATCGTTCTCGAGTTATAAATGGCATAACTAACCCCCACTTCGTTTTGCATATTTAGATTTATGATTATTTCCAACGCACATTTGTATTTTGAGTTCTGCTATCTTTTTATCACTTTGTATATATCGTTTGGTGCAAACGAACTTTTCACAATGTAAATTTTACGAGTTTCAAATGACTCATACACTTACATTGTTAAATTTTATCGTAATAGTTGACGTACACTCTTCCGTCGTAAAAGTAAACTTATACAAACTTAATTACCGCACTATTTTTAAGAAATTTTGTTTCTTTGGTGATTTATGCAAAAGGGTATTACGAAAATAGGTTTTTAGTGGAGTAAACGGCCACTTTCCTTCATAATCTTGTTAAGCCGCACGGATTTTAATAAAAAAAAGGTGTGTACTCATGTACGCACGTAAGAAGTTATACTTCTTTGGCGGAACAATCAAAAAATACCAAATAAAAAGGTTCGCAACTAACTTCAGGGTGTTGCTTTTTTCTGTCGGTAGCAACTAACTTCAGACTATCACATTTATCTGTCGATGTGCGCGCGCATCGTAAAAATTCACTCTCATTTTTCCCAATCGCGCCAAAAGAAGTATTACTTCAAAAAATGATTTAGGTTTTGAAGAGGCTCTGCTTTAAATTGAGTATAAAATGTTGATTGCTTTTGCTTTGGGGGTAAGATGTCACTTTAACTAGGTGGCCTTTTTTGTTAAAAAAAGTACGACGAAAAACTTGTGTTCTATAAAAAAGTATGGA
Organism: Calephelis virginiensis; assembly: GCA_002245475.1. Taxonomy (NCBI): domain Eukaryota; kingdom Metazoa; phylum Arthropoda; class Insecta; order Lepidoptera; family Riodinidae; genus Calephelis; species Calephelis virginiensis. The sequence continues at coordinate 117,110 of NJDC01003514.1, forward strand.
AATTCCCCACAAAATGCTCAGTTTTTGGGTTATTTCACCTTGAAGTTTTTATTTTTGCATTTGACAAAATATAATAACAATCGCCCTTTATTAAGTTTTATTTGTATGAGACCGACAGCCGTCATAGCTTAATTATTTAATATATTTTTAAAAGCTCTTTTTAACCGACTTTGAAAAAAGAGGAGGTTTCTCAATAATATTTTTAATGAAAATATTTTTTATGTGCGTTCGCGGATAACTTTGTCGTTTATGAACCAATTTTGATAATTCTCTATTGTTGGAAAGGATGATAAGGAAACCAGGATCTGATGATGGCATCCTATTGAAATTGAGGGGAAATTTAAAAAAATGTAGTGGCGACTAGTGCGTTTGTTTATTTTTTGATTAAATATTAAGCCCTAAAATTTTAAGAAGGTTTAGAGTTGATCTGATGATGGAGCCAAAAGACTGTCAAGGGAACTCCTCAACGGTTTATCGCAGTAACCTTCTGTTTGGGTTTAATTAATTTGTATTGATGAGAAATTTACACCCAGATGGATTATGACTGTCGTTAGGGGTCTGATGATGAAGAAGAAGGACGGTCAAGGGAACTCCTCAACAGTTTACAGCAGTTACCTTGTGTTTCTTTTTGATAAATTTGTATTGATGAGAAATTTACACCTAGATGGGTTGTGACTGTCATTAGGAGTCTGATGCGAAGGCCAGTCAAGGGAACTCCTCAACGGTTTACAGCAGTTACCTTGTGTTTGGGTTTGAATAATTTGTATTGATGAGAAATTTACACCTAGATAGGTTGTGACTGTCATTAGGGGTCTGATGATGAAGACGAAGGACAGTTAAGGAAACTCCTCAACTGTCTATAGTAGCTACCTTGCGTTTGGACTTAATCCATGTATATTGATTAAAATTTGTCACCCATTTGGGTTATAAGTGCCATTTATTTATTTTCTGGTTTGTTTCCATGTTGGTTAATGCTCCTTTGTAGAATAGATCATCTGCCTTCATGCCAGGTAGCTAGTAAAAGGCGAGCATAGGCTTATCGTCAGTAACACCGTGACATCTGACTAGGTGGTTTCGCAGCGACTTGTCCGAATTTGTACTACCGCCTCACTTATTTTTGCTGCCATAACTTCTTGACGTGTTCCGGATTGGAGGATAAGATAGCCGGTAAATTCATTTTTACTTGATGCCTAACATCCCGGCCTCAGTTTAGGAGCACACTATTACTACCTTTGGTGTGTGTCTCTAGGCGGCGTGAATTTCTTACCACCTGGAAATCCGAATGCTTGTTTGCCTTTAAATATCATAAAAAAATTACAGATCTAATGATGGAGACCATAGATAGTCGAGGGAATTTAAAAATCGAAGTTTTATATAGGACAATTACGATGATGTTGATGTGTTAATTTGAGATCAAATTTAAATTGCTTAATCGAGTTGGAAATGCTCTTTCGTCGTGTGGCCTACTCAAAAATTTGTTTGAACCTAAGTCAGACAACGCTATTTGAGAGCAAGATAACCTTGTCCTTTGTCGAAATTTCTTGCCTAGATCAATAACAGCTTTTTCTAGTGTAGTTCCCTGTAACTTGTGAACTGTAACTGCACAACTTAAAATCAAAGGCAACATATTT
>NJDC01003516.1:0-15680 GCA_002245475.1 Calephelis virginiensis
AAAATGCTTTTTAAAGTTTTATAAGTATTTGTAGATTGTAAAAGGTCTATATTCCAGTCTCCACATAAAACAAATTTCTTTTTAGAATTTTTCATAATTTTTTCTAATAATAATTCCAAATTATTAAGAAAGATATCTACATTTGAACTAGGAGTACGATACATACATATTATTTTTAAATTATAGTTTATTATCTCCACTGCACAGCATTCAAAAGAGTATGGTATGGGCATTTACTTACTAATATACAGGTGCCACCACGACACTGATTATAGCGAGAGAAATATGAAGCTGTATAGTATCCATCTACTTTAAAATTTTGTTCAGAACCTTGTTTTAAAAATGTTTCAGAGAGACAAATAACATGTACTTTACCTCGAGAATCTCTGAGTTCACTAACAGCTGCTTGAAGATAATCACATTTATTTAATGCACTGGCAATGTTTTGATGCAGTAATCTAAATTTATTTACGAAAAAGCTGATTATTATTTATATTTAATGATTTATTACATGTTTTTTGTCTGAAATAGTATGGTATAGTACCTTTTTTTATTGTTGTACAAGGAACTATTTTCTGTTCTGTCCGTTTTTGAAAAATTTCTTTCTTTGAACTGAAATAATAGAGTATAGTCCCTTTTTTAAAACTATTAGATGCTAAGCTTGAATTTATTCTATTTAACACAAAATTTTCTAGATTTTGTTTGTATTCATGAAATGTAATATTTGGTTTTTCTAATTTTTTATTTAAATTTGGCTTATTTAATTTCACAATTTTACTATTAGAAAAAGACAAGAATTTATTTTTATATTCCTGATAATCTATTTCAGTTTTTAATTTATTAGACAAACTTCAACTTTTGCTTCACATATTAATATATAAATTCGCCAGGACTTTAAAGTTCATTTTTATATTGACAGGTAGATGGTTGTATATGTAAATAGCTTTTCAAAATAGGCTTTTAAACATAGCTTTGTTTGCAACTTTTGGAAAGAATTTTATTGTAATGGCTTATCAGATTTTATGTAACCCAACTTGGGGGTTATGGCAAAGATTTTTCAAGGTTATGTTAGGTGACAGGTAGCTTTAAAGATAAGTGCAATTCAAAACAAACGAAACAAACTCTTCAGGTTTTAGTAAATCTATAGTTATTATTAATACCCAGGTGTCCATGATTTTGTGAAATCCATAAACTGTTGTCCAGCAAGATTGACTACTGCAGATGTACATTCCGGTAATCCTGAAGTTTCTATAGACGTCCAAGACACATTACTGGCAGCTGGCATTCGAGATACATTTACAACATTATAATTGCTTGCTTTCAGCAATTTACTTAAATGCTGGCCAACAAATCCAGTACCACCACCTATAATAGAACAATATATAAAATCAAGTATGTATACAATACCCTGAGTATTTTGAATGGAAGCAAATTAATACATATGTTTCATAAAACTAAAGATACTAACCTATTGGATCAGCTACTTGTACAAATTACATAAAATAATTATTTTGGGGTTCTCATCTGCTTGTTTACTGACATAAAAGGCCAATAACACATTATTATACCTTATTAATATTATACATGCAAAAGTTTGTCTGTTTGTTTGTTTGTTACTCCTTCACGCAAAAACTGCTGAATTTATTTTCATGAATTTTTGTAACCACATAGAGGATAACTTGGATTAACACATAGGATTGTTTTTATCCTGAAATAATGTAGTAATGCTAGTAGTTTATAAATAACAGTAATATCTTCAATTGAAAAAAAATGTAACAACTTTTCGTTTACTATTTATTCCCAGCCTTTTAGCATGTTGTTTATTCCCTAACAATTACCTAACTAAAAAAAAAACATTTACACTTTTTAAAAAGTAAAAAACTTCTGTCACATTGCTTTTTATATAGGTATTTGAAGACATAGTAATATGAAACTTACCTACAAGAACTTTTGTAGCTGCCATAGTAGTTATGTAACTGGTAAAATTTCTAGATCCAAATAAAGTTACACTAATTAAACTTCGATATAAAGGCACTTCCTTAGTTCCAATTAACAAATAAAAGGCTTAATCTAAAAAAATTATCATCCACTTTTTACTTTATTAGCTTGGCAAACAGCAGGAGACGGTAAACAACCGGCTTTTTACAATTTTTCATTACCTATATTGAACAAAGAATAATTTTCATTTGTATTTAAGTAAGTTGAACGACACAATATTTATTTCAATATGGAAGGTACATCCTTATCACAAATTATAAAGACTTATGTACAAATAATCCTAATTAAGTACATTTAAAATATTCGTATCGCTTTTTGAAAACTTTCCACTTTTGTTTGTTATGATTTTTGACATACGACAAGCTTTGCAGCTGACAGCTGACTTTTGTTATCAGTGTGACCCATTTAAAATATCAGTTTAAAATACTTCCGAATTTTGTATGTACAACGCGTACGAATCAACTGTGCACTTCGCTGGAATGCGACCCCTCACCCACTTGAACGCAAGCGCTTAGTTGTATTAGCATCTTTGTTACTGTTATCAAACAGATCTTTTATGAATACAAAAAAAATGATAAATGAATTAAAAAATATGAAAATGACGTTACAGCCCGAGTTACAACACACAGTTAACTCCTACGTTCTGATCATGCGTAATATGCGTTCTATCGACACTGAAATAATTGTATTATGTTCAGGTGTTGTTGGTTTTTTAGTTACGACTCTAAAGCTGCTTCTCTGCAGTAGTAGATAAGTACATACTTAAAGAACGTATGCAGGAATTTGGAAAGCTCAAATGACCGATTAACATTAGGTTAATCAATATTCAACAGCTTAGGTATATCATTTATCTTAATCGTTTTTTTATCTTATCTAACAAAAAACGTTATACATACAAACAGTTTTAGCGCTCCAAACTGCTAAAGTTAAAAAGTGTATCAACGGATCCCGCCGATCCCATAACACTGGCCAACGAGAGACTTACAAGTTCTGCATAATCCCAACACACCCTTGGTTTTGGCCATGTTTTGGCGTTGTAGACATTTTAATGCAGTTAAATAATTATGTCCCGGATTGAGAATTCGGCTCGCCTACGAAGTTCAGTAAAATTTTGAAAAAAGCGAAGTTGGTAATACATTAGTAATTTTAAAACGATAGGTATATTCAAAGATAATGTTATAATCACTACATTGCGTTGGTAAAATACCTACATCGCACTAAAACGTGCACACACTTGAATGTAAGCGCGCAATAGTGAAGTAACGAATATTCGCATTCAAATTCGCAAATATTCGCACTTTTTGATATATTCGCATTCGCAAATTTATGCGAATGTTTTGCGAATATGAAAATCAGAAAAAAACAAGTTGATAAAATTAAATCCATTCCTTTTAAGTTTTTAATACAAGAAAAAGTAAATTAATCTCGTAATAAATCACATTATCAGTCTTTACCTTATCATTTTGTTTTGATATTATTTATTTATACATTTGACTTTACTTTGGGTAATGCTTAAAAGCTTAACAATTAAATTTATGTCAGAACCTATAAAGCAAAATACATAAACAAATAAAAACAAATTATTCTAATTACTTCTTATCAGTTACATATCGCTAATCCCCCTTTAACATCAAAATTCACTTGTAAAAATACCGGTGTCAGCGGAATGACACTTAGGTCGGATGAGTTCGTTCGTATCAACTCAGCAAACTACAAATGGAAGGCACCTCTTTGAAACTGTTATCAGGCCATAGAAAAATTGTTGCCAAAGCCAAGTTTGGAAACAACAATTGAATATTTTCATTCGCATTCGCAAATGTCGGTAATAGATATTCCAATTCGCGTCCGCAAATGTCTAAAAACGACATTCCTTACATCACTGGCGCGTACACATGACGTGCACGAACTCGTTATTTCTTAGCCTTATTTTTGTCATATTTTAAAATCTAAAATTCGAGTTCGCTTTTTTTTCAATTCCTTTCTTTTTCAATCTTTTTTTATAATTCTCAATTAGACGGGCTGGGACGAGGCGTATTGCAGCGAGCAATTTGATTTTTAGAATATACAACAAAATAATATTCATGAATTGGCATCAGTAGTAAATATATTCGGATAATCACTAACTGCTCCTGAAACATTTATGGAGTCTATTAGCAACTATTTCCTCTTGTTGTCAGAACTCGCGTGCTTGCTCGTATGCCCTATAGAAAAAGAGGGATTATAAGTTAGACGTGTCTATGTGTAGAGCATAACTTTCGAACGAATGGACCGATTTCAATGTGGATTTTTTTGTTTGAAAGCTGACGTGGCGGTTCTTAGCTACATTACAGGTAGGAAGTCAGATTTTTTACCGTAGACAAAATCCTGACGGACTTACGATGCTCTACGAGTTTAGCAACTACGCAATACATCCATATGTCAAAATTTAAAACAGATGATCGAGATTTGTTGAAACTACATTTGCATTTTTCGCTAGTTCCATTAAAGGTCAGAGCTCGACAAAGCTTAGGGCTCGCCCAACATTTGCGGCGATTGTGCTCTTCGCAAAACTAAACTTGTTTTAGACGCACGCTATCTCTTTCAAATGAAATAAAAACAAAAGAGATGGAACATTTTAGACAAATTAATCCAGACTTATCAAACTGTGACTTTTGTAACCAACATTTTCCGAGTAATGGATTTAACACAATCCAACCTGTAGAAATGTCGTGTACAAACCAATCTGACAGCACTAAAAGTGCTTTGTCTCTTTCTATTACTTTATACATTTATTATAATACTTTATATATTTATTATAGTTTATGTGAAACTTAGTATAGTTAGGAAAAAAAAAGGTTTATTAATTTAAAAAAAACTTTATTTCCTATCTACTAATTTATTTACAGACTATCGTGCCATTGTAATGTTTGGTATTGGACAATGCTCGAAGTATTGATAAATGCAAATACAGCCATTTTATTGACTGCTACAGCTAATCGACCAAATGCAACCAACTGAGCTGGACGAAAAGATGTTTCTTCGCTGACACATCTCAACATATATTTCGCATGAAATTTCACTGGATCACCTGAAGCAAAGATATATTTTGAAGCCTTTCGTGAGTATTCTAATATAAAAAAAAATACTTAGGTACTGGAGTCTACAGTTATTAGTACTTTCTAATATAATTAAAACTATTCAAACCAAATTTTAAATCCACAGAAATTTATAAATTTCAAAGTATATAAATCACACGTTATGTTGTTTCTCAGCAATGGACTCCTAAACTTCATCGTCTCAGCACGTGCGACAGATAGAACAATTTTGCTAAATCTTTAAAGTTCGTTACATGGAGAAGGTTCATTAATATTAAAAAAAAAACAATATTCATAGTTACGGCAGGACAACGTTTGTCAGGTCAACTAGTTTAACATATTTTAGGCCTAATACCACTTGCAGGTACTACACTACTACACTAGGCTACAGTTTTCTACCTACTACCGCCAGGAGCCGTCTAATTATTGGCAGTCTTAGCATATAAAAAACTAAATAGTATATTTTTCATGTCTGTATTTTAGGCGCATACACTCAAACGCATGTAAGTACTTACACTTTACATGTAAGTACATAGGCACGCAAGCATTCGCACAAAGTTTGAAAAATAAAGTTTTTTTGTCACTACTTAATTTCTATTAAAATACACCTACCTGGATATACAAGAAAGTCGCAACCGAATTTCAAACCACTTGTTATATAATGTCCTTTTTCCCAGAGGTCTTTGAATATAGTATACCTGAGTGTACCCTCCGTATCAAATACACTTGGTATTAATAGATCTGCCCGTACTTCTCTTGTTTCTACAAATAAAATATAAATACTTTTATTTTAGCACTTGCCCTGTGCTTGGTTTAAATTTCTTTACATTTTAAAGAAAGAAACAAATTCACCCCAGACAGGATTTGAACCTGTAACCTTTCGTCTCAAATCGACGAATATTCTAACTAACTGAGCTACTGAGGATTCAAGTCCCGTGACGAAATTTTTAATTCCTTTCTTTACCTTAAAAGTTATAGGTCATAACTAACCGCGTTAACGGTAAAAAAAGGAATTAAAACTGTCTCTACGGGATTTGAATCCTCAGTAGGTACCTTAAATGGTTAAAGTATTCGTCAACCTAAGACGAAAGGTTACAGGTTCCAAATACTGTCGGGAGGGAATTTTTTCTTTCTTTGAAAAACATATAAAAACAAAAGTATTTAGAGCACATGATAAAAATACATTTGCAAAAACTAAGAGGCTGTCACCCCGAACATCAGCAGCCAGAAGAACTACTTATGTGTTGCTGTCCTTGTCTAAAACGCCATGGCTAGGCGGCAGTTGCTTTACCCCAATTAAAGCTTGATTGTGAATTGTCCCAGCAAGCACTGTAGCCGCCGGCAAGTAAAATTTTACAATTTAATTTGTTATATGCCTATATGCCTGTCAAATGACCAAATGATTCGTAACAATGCCTTTGCTTACACTTCTACCAAGTACGGTCTAGCCATTGTTTAGTTTTCCTTTGGATGGAAGAAATGGTGCCGCCTTTTCTTCTTTACTGAACTTGCTTTCACGTGAGGCTTTGCTTTTAATTTCCTAAGCCATTGAGATCTTTGGTGTTTAAATGCAACGTCTAATTCTTACTTAAAAGCTTATGACATTTTCAAAGAGTTTCAACAAAGATTTGCAATTTCCCCGGCCAAAGGTGTCACCAATAAGGGGGTGGGGGGAGGGGTAGGACAGCACCCCTAGATTCTAAAAAATTTGCTAAATATAAATCGAGCAGTCTTACGTCTTTGACTTGACTTGCTCGTTCAATTATTCTCGTACTTTTACAACTACTTTTTTAATCCAAAAAATCGAAGGCATAAGATTCGACTTTACCTACAATTCATATTTTTCTCTATCTCTGTATCAACTGACCCCCCCCCCCCCCCCCCCCNNNNCCCCCCTCCCCCCCATAGGCTATCGTCTGGTGACGCAAACACTTTTATTCACAGTCTGCTGGTATACAACAAATAAGATGGACGATGACTTCGTGGTAGAGTGGGCCTATATTATTTATGTGCACAAGCGTACAAGGGAACCGCCCTTTGTAACAACTCAAACTCGTTCCTCTAGACTCTGTGCAAGTGTGGCAGTCGACGCAATCGTTTGAAAACATTCAATTACGAACGGTTTCAAGTGTTATAACGGTGACACTGTGAGACAAAGTGCAAATCTTTCTTTAACCTTTGAACAAATATTATTTTGTCACACAAAGTAATAAAACAAGTGAAGCTACATCTGGCGCCGGCTTAAAAATATATTATTGGCTGAGACAAAAACATTAAAAGGGTTTTGGACGTTTTTGAACGATGTTTGATAACTATGACGAATTTACTACTTTATTTATTTCCAAATTTTGAGGCTAAGTAACTTCGGCTAATTGTGTTGGTGCTCTGGTTTTATTTCCGCCTGCCTCATCAGTTATTTATTTTATTTATAAGTAACTATAAAAACTAATACATTAAAATCATTACTATTACCTATTTTTAGGCAATATAAAAAATAATAAGCTATATTTAGAATTTGCACTAAAGATCTACACTGACCTGATAGTATAATGTGTTCAGTTGGCAAATGTACCAAAATGTGAGCTGGAGCCACTTCTGGTAGTTTATCAATTTCTTCTTGAAGCAATGCTTCTTTATCTATATTCACATCTGTTACAGAAATATCAACAATATTAATATAAGAGCAGTAAAACTGCATTACCTACTACAAAAAGTGATTGTTGGATCTCTTTACATGGGATTACCTCCGGAGCACACCTACCTAAAACCATCCAAATACATTCGTTATTAATCAAAAGGATTGCCAACTCTCGTAAGAACTAATCCAGTAGGGGACAGTCGTAGGTGGAATGTTGTTTTTAAAATAAAAATTTATTAAGTTTAATTTTTTTAACACCAAGGCATCCTCAAGAAATAGATCGTTCCGTGCAAACAAACATCGCGTCACACGTGAACGAATAAACAAATTTTGCGTATTTTTTTGTTAGCAGAATATTAGTCATTGTCAGAAGTTTCATATGAAAAATAAAAATGTTCATAGTTAGAACAGGACAGCGTCTGGTCGGTCGGCTAGTTTAGACTGAATGCCATTTTTTATATTCTTAAATGATTTACAATTAAACTATTAAAACGAATGTATGAAACGATAGATATGCTGACCGATGCAGCTATAAAACAACACAAGTGGCGTGCGAACTGTAAAGTGCACCAATTTCACACTGTCCTGTCCGGTGGCCGGGATGTTAGCCCTAGTGTACAAGTCTACCGGCGACCCGGTTAGGCAAGGCGGTTGATCCCTGCCCGGGAAGTTGCTGCACAGCACTCTTCCTACCACCAGCGGTCCTCGTACGAGCTGCCCGCCAGAGAGGCAGATAGTCTGTTCTTCTTAGTTTTATTAGAAAGCTTGTCGACCGGGCGATATTCTTACCGCTTGACATTGATACGTACTGAGAGTCCAGTAAAAATTAAACATTGTTTTTTCGCTGCAATTTTCCCAGTTTTTCTCTTCATATGAACCTTCTCTTGACGACATAACTAACACAACAAAAATAATTAGCATAATTGGTCCTTCCATTTACGCATAATGCGATGACCGAGGCATGAGTTATGGATTTATCTTATTAATATTAATTATTATTATTATCATTTATTTTCACTATCTACATACATTTAACATAAAAAAATAATATTAAAAATATAAACATAAAAAATAGGTTACCAAAAACGGTGGTCTTAAAACTAAACCATCAGTGGTCAAGGCGACAGAGTGAGGAATCTCCGCACAATGCGTGCCGTCCCCAAAATAGCTGCCTTCTGAATTCGGCCCTTAACCCAGGGTTGCAGTGCGAGTCTCTTAAGATGTTGGTCGAGACTCTTCGCTATTAGACCGTTTACTGATACGACTATCGGGACAATTATTGTTGAGTCAACATCCCACATATCAGTAACCTCGTGAGCTAAGTCTATGTATTTTGTCAACTTTTTTTTTCAGCTTTCACGAGGTTAATGTCTCACGGAACAGTGATATCAACAAGAAAAGCCCAGCGCTCTAACCGATTTACCAGCACGATATTAGGTTTATTGGCGACAAAAGTCCTGTCCGTGATGATAGATCGGTCCCAATAGAGCTTCGCATGGCTATTCTCAAGAACTGGCTCCGGTGTATACTTGTAATAAGGCAATTCAAAACCTACAAGTCCATATCGAAGAGCAAGCTGCTGGTGGATAATCTTGGCTACTTGGTTATGTCTGTGCAAGTACTCGCCGTTGGCAAGATGAGAACAACCGGAAATAACATGCCTAATAGATTCACCAGGACGATGGCACGCTCGACGTATGTCAACTGTGCCATCCCTCATTATGTATTTCCGATAGTTATTCGTCTTGACAACCTCGTCTGCAATTGCACAAGCAAAACCTTCGGCTTTACCAAAGAGGTCACCGAATCGTAACCAAGACACGGACGCTAGCGTATCGACATCAGGCCCATAAAGAACCTGATAAAATCGACCATGTAGTTGTTTACTCTTCCATTAATTATTATCATTATCATAATATTATAAATGCAAAAAATTGTGAGTATGTATAGATGTTCGTTACTGTTTTACTCTCGAATGGCTGAACGGATTTGTCTGAAATTTGGGACACAAGATAGATTGTTACATGGATTAACTTATAAGCTACTTTAAATCCCGATCGCTCAAAGGTTTCCTGTGAAAACGAGAGCGAAGCCGCAGGCAACAGCTATTTGTAAATATAAATAGCAGCCCGTTCCAGCTTCGCACGGGTGGACAACTCTTTATATTAAGATCCATAATATAAACCTTCCTCTTAAATCACTCTATCTAATAAAAAACCGCATCAAAATCCATTAGGTATTTTTACAAATCTAAGCATATACAGGGGCAGATAGCAATAATGTTACGTACTATGTAGGTAGTGATTAAATCTTAATTCCTTATAATTTGAACGACCCATGAAACAAATCTGAGACCTCATGAAGTCAAGCCCAACACTAGACAACCAGACAACATTTTCTTTATATTTAACATGCAAATAGTAGAAATAGAAAAGAGAAAAAGAGAGAGATTTATTTGTAAAGTTGACTAAGCTATTACTGTAAATATTTGTCGCTACTCTGTAGAACACCTGACGTCTCTCGAGGGATTAGTAAACAATTACATCATAAGCCATACGCAAAAGATGACTATTTTAGAAGAAATCAATCTATAATTTTATTAAACACAATAATTTGTACTTACTCACAACTCCTTTCGATATCAACTTTTTCTTTTTTCCTGCTACTATAATATCAATTTTCTGTGAAAGTTGTTCGATTTTCCTTTTTTTTAGAGCGTCATGTTGCTCTTTTATTACTCTGAAATGAAAACAAAAATGTAAAAAACAATATCACACATATTCAGCACAAATAAAGCTCAGAGCGAAAATTATTCAGCGCCCCACCCCAAATGCAGATCAAGCCCATACGAAAAAGAACAAAAAAATATAAGAAAATACACCGTTTGGTATCCATATACCAATAAGTAACTTATTTAATTTCATTTACATCCAGTCTTCATATGTATTATTATTTTTTTGACAGTATTTAGGGAGTGTATATTAAGTAGGCTTTGTTCAGTAAGTGCGCAGATTGTAGTTGCCCCTTTGTATCGCGGGCGATCTCCCATTTGTGCTCTACCCTAACGTCAATACTAGTAATCATACACACATATATATCTTCACGTCAAATCCGTTACAGGGTAGGCAGAGTATTGGTAGCCAGTGACTTTAATATTAAACAACTACAATTTTCAACGCAACAGCAATTCTATAAATTTGTTTATTTTTAACTATACATTGCCAACAGTCTTGATTTATTTTAAACATTAAGATTTAATTTCGAAAAAGGAGTATAACTCAGCTTTCAAGTTCTGTAAAAGAGTTATTGCTAAAGCAAAATCAGAGCACATTAAGGGAATTTCCTGAAGCCTTCGCTAAAGAACTAGCACATTCTGGTTTCACAACAAGGCTGTACACTCAAGGCGATCAAAGTAACTCCAATCGACCCTTTAGCTTTACGCAGAGACGTCCCCTTAGCGTTTTTTATCGCATCTGCCATGCGGAGTGCTCTAAGGTGTCATTCCATTAATACCCGATATTAAATTTCACATGCTGAATCCGCTTTAAAATGTCAAACTTCCCCCTGACCACCTTAACACACGGCGTTTATCAACTGTGCTTTTCCGTAAATATTTTTTTAACTCGCACTTTACTAGTGTGAAATCTATTAACAGGCGGCAGTGTATACTAAACATTACGATTTATGGACATTCAAGAAAAAACATATTAATTTTTAAAAGGACGGTCATGCAACTATGAGTCTTTGCTGTCGTGAGTCGTGGGTGCCCTGGTTGTGCCTCTGCCTACCTCTTAGGGGATATGGGCGCGAAGATACTTAGTTACTCATCAGTTAATGGACTTTAATTTTTAGCCTTATACAAACTACCACTTGTTCCTTTTCTGAAATAAAAGTAGTCCTTGAGCTACATAGAAATATGAACAGACATTGTTATCAGAAACAACAGTAGTAGAGATAAGTAAAGTTTTTGTCATAAGTCATAACTTATACTATACTTAGGTATATTCATTTGCATTAAGAAAAAATAACATACATTTATTTTCATTTAAAGGGCTTGACATTTTAGCTACATATTAGCTGCTCATCATTATATTATTTTGTGTGTTTATACATGTTATTTAGTTATTACTACTAATTGTATTACAGAAAATAAATGACTCTTGCAGGAAGCACAACGATGAAGTACAGCAAAATTTTGAGTAAATGTGTTCTAGCATACATGCATATAAAGGTTTTATGAGCAAGACACACCTCTGTTCTGCATCTTTAATCTTTTGTTTTTCATCTTCTGATAGATTGCCATTTATGTCTATATATTCCACTAGCGTACATACTCCTTTTTCAATCAACAGCGCTGCCTCTTCAGATGTAAGTGCTAGTGGAAGTCCTAAAACACAAACACACACTTTTCAGAGTAGTAGCATCCTAGTGCAAGCAACACTGTTTAATTTTGTAAAATACCTATATTAATCTAATATACTACTATTAATCTAACCTTAAAGTAAGCAAATTATATACACAATTCTAATCCATAGAAGTAGTTAAATAGATACTAGAATAAATTTAAGAAACACCCAGACACTGAAATGCCAACATTTAAATGTTCACCACACAAATGCCTGCCCCCGTCGAGAATCAAACTCCATGCGGTTGGTCACTGTAGTTAGATGTGTATGCTAGCCACTTGACCAACCATAATTACTAACTGTAGAACAACACGCTTAAGAAGTTACTAACAAATTATAAGCCTAGCAACTTTGGATTTATTGCCGGTATCCCCTTCTAGAGACAGACTTTTAAACAAGTAACCGTAATGACTACTTTATTTTTAACCGATTCTAAAAGGTTCTGAGCCTCCCGGTTTGTCAGTGTAGTTAGGTGTGTACGCTAGCCACTCAACCAACGAGGCGGTCAATGTTATAGATTTATATTATTATTATTTAATTTTAGATATAACTATTGCCAGAAATCATAGTAACTGCTGTCTCAATAATTAGCAGCAACACCTATAGTAAACTAAAATATTTGACAATACCAATACTACAGTTATAAATAATAAATAAATAAATATTGTTGGACAAGCTACACAAATCGAAACTAACTCAAAGTAAGCAAATGATATGCTTGTGTTATAGTATATATAGATACCCAAATAAATTTAATAAACACCCAGAAACTGAAATGCAGACACGCAGTAATGAAAAAATAAAAAAGTAATAGATCAATGATAATAATTCCATTCACACTTTTTAGAAGAACAAATGAAAAATCACAAACAAAAGTTTTCTACCTTGGAAGTCATTTTGTCTGGGAAATGATGCTATTGATCCAATTAGTGCACCACATATTCGATATTTAGACCTCAATGTGTACCAATCTGCAAGATAGAGCAGGTTAATTATATTAGCAAAATATGATAATTGCATTTTTCAGTATTTAACAACCTACAAAATGGAAGGTAATAGAAAAAATTTTTAGTGTAATAGTAGAGAAAAATGTCCAAATAGTATTCTAGAACCAAAATCAGAAAATGTTAATTTGCATGGACGATACAAGTGGTGCTTGTGCATATCAATATTTTTTTAAACTACCCCCGGATCGAAATCATGGCCAAACACTTGAAAGGCCAAACAAAGAAAACTCAGCAGGCTTCTATTTTCTATTTGTAATTTCCTCAGTGTCTTATCTTTATGTTACTGTATCTGCTAAATTATAAAATTGAAATTAACTGCCCTGACTATTGGTGAACACTAAAATTTTTTTAGGTCAACAAATCAAAAGCCCAAAATATTAAATTTGTACAATAAAACAATATCTTAAAATTTTAAAACAGAAAATTAAGTTACATGGAACATTAAGATTGGGTTCCCCTTTATCCTTGCCTGTTATTTTTTAATTTATTTCATAAATTTTAGACTTACCATCTGCATTCCAAACATATGATTTCCCATTCTCAAAATACAATTTTATCATTATTATCACGTAGTGATTATGTTCTCTTAAATATTAATAGAAGTACAGGTGTACGTCCCTATACTCCAACCAGTTTAAAAAATACATACATTTACTGTGTTATTTGCTAATAAATAGGTAATCAATGTTACAACTATTTACATTTGCGGATTACAATCCGCAAATGTAAATAGGTACTTAACTTAAAATGTATAAAGTTTTTAAAATTTAAATTCATCAAAATGTTTTGAACATATTTTTATTTATTTCCTTATTTTTTTTATTGTTATTGTTGTTTTTGTTTAGGTTAATTCACAGGGTTAATTTGCCCCTCAGTGAGTAATATTCAAAGAGTTAAAGTAACTGTCCATAAAGGAAAAGAGAAACCTCTTTGCCGATTTCCGAAAACTATGGAAACTACCGCTATCTGGTGACTGATTAATCATACTAAATGTGTTAGTGTGAGTGTATATTATATTCACACACACGCTAAGATGAATATTTTTTTGTTTTCATGCTATTATAAGGCTACGCGCACACTGGTGACTTAGTTATCACCACAACAGTACATTTTATCTTATTCGAGTTAAAATGTTATTCGAACACGAATGTACTGTTACGGTGATCATCACCAGCACGCATAGCCATACTACATTATATTATAAAAAGAATTATATAATATTATAAAAATAATGATTTCATTATTTTTATAATATATTGCATATTTATGCATGAAGTTTATTTTGTCTTCTGTAATATGTATGTACGCAAAATGAAAAAGTTGAAAATTTTAAAATTACGCAACTCTTAAAAAAAACATAAAAGCATGTAATGAAGTTTTACTTTATTACAAAAAAATACATTAAATATCGTTTATTTCTTTGATTTACCTACTGTTTTTCCTGACATACAACATTGTTTGTATTTAAAATCAATTTATATAAAACAAAGTGGTATATCGTGTTAGCTGGATATCCATTTTGAAAAGTTACTGCAGATGAGCTATGACTTATTGGGTGATGAACTGAATGCATGTAAGCACCTAAAAGAGACAAAGTATATTTATAATAAGCAATTGCCGCTTTCCAACAACGTTTTCCCCGTGTTGGTCAGGGCTCCTTTGCAGAATAGACCATCTGTCTTCCTGTCAGGCAGCTCCTGAAAGGCGAGCGTAGGCTTACCATCACTAACACCGTAACATCTCACTAGGTGGTAGAGCTTCGTAGCGACTCGGTACCACTACCTTACCTATTCCTGCCATCATAACGTCGTTCGGATTATAAAGTAGCTGGTAAAAGTAATAATATTTAATATTAATATGCAATTATGGACTCTGGACTCAATCAACCAAAAACGGATGCAACACACTTATTTTAATACAATAAAAAAGAAACTTCGCAAAGATGTTTTTTTAACTTTCAGACGTTCATTAACCAACCAGTTAAAATTTGGCTTAGCAGAAGTTTTACAAGAAGGGCAGTCACAGAAAATAAAATTGGAACTGATATACTTTAAAGAAAGTGAGTGTCTTTTTAAAAAGTTCTCCCAGGAGGCTAAATAATCAACAGACGCGGGCGAAAGCCGGTCTACAATATATTGATGTAGGTATTTATGTAATAAAAAACTTACTAAGTTCATCATATCCGAAAGCACACCTCGATTTTAGTTTTCCAACCATATATTTTATCACCATATGGTTATATGGTATTGTATTTTGTGATATGGTATGGTGGTTAGTACAACATTAAAAACACAACATTAAAAGCAACAAGAAAACAGCCACAACAAACTTAAAAATATGAAATAATAACAAAAAGATAACAGAGAAATTTTAAAATTTAAATTTTCGGAAATGTCACATTTGACAAGAAACTATAAAAAGATGGGTGCACAGAACAACTGTAGTAATCCGATAACAAATCATAGTAATTCTGTGGGACTGAAATATCTTATAGCGCCACCTCTTGGTTCCCACAAACATTGTGCAACTTGGATTATTTTTATTTTTTTATTTTATT
>NJDC01003516.1:15788-33026 GCA_002245475.1 Calephelis virginiensis
AAACAGCCACAACAAACTTAAGAATATGAAATAATAACAAAAAGATAACAGAGAAATTTTAAAATTTAAATTTTCGGAAATGTCACATTTGACAAGAAACTATAAAAAGATGGGTGCACAGAACAACTATAGTACTCCGATAACAAATCATAGTAATTCTGTGGGACTGAAATATCTTATAGCGCCACCTCTTGGTTCCCACAAACATTGTGCAACTTGGATTATTTTTATTTTTTTATTTTATTATACTTGTGACTTTTGATTATTATTGAATGCATTTGTACACGTGACGATTTTTTATGATATATGTATTTTTTTATAAATAATATAGTTTTAGAAATTACTGCCAATCAAGAAAGTATTTAGCATGTTTCCATTTAATCGTTTTTTTTCGGTTTTTAATATTTTAGCTTCACGCCCATATCCCCGAAGAGGTAGGCAGAGGTACAACCAAGGCACCCACGACTAGCAATGTGATAGGAGGCAATCCTATCGCCAACCGGGCACATTTCCAATCCCGACCAACATTTTCTTATTAGAAAATTGGAAAAATTCAATTTTCTTTTTATCGACCGACCCGGGATTCGAACCGTCCCGGGACCTCGCAGTCAAGTCCAACACCCGGACCACTACACCACTGAGGCGATAATAATTAATTTAATTTAATGAATATTTACTTACCGTCTTAATAAAAAAATATATTTTAAGAAAACAACAAAAAGGCTAAATCTATTTATTTGGTAATAGTTTCTAAATCATATCATGATGTTTGTGATTTAAATATAATAGAAAAAAAAACATGGTTTTAAATACCATCGATTTTAAACTAATAGTTAATGCCTATATAGAAATTCGGTAACCGATTCGGTATTCAGTAACTCGGTTTTTGAGTGTATGATGTACAGAAAATCGCCTTTATCAACCTGCCTCCATCTTTAAATATTTACACCTGTTATTATTATATTATTTAAAATAAAAAACTTAAGGTTTTTTAATTTTCAAGAAGATCATTGTGTGTGGGTGTTTATTAAATTTATTACAGTCTTTATTTAAAACTACTGTGTATTAGCAGAGATTATTAATATTTAACATCTCTGGTGTTAGTATCACCGGCTAACACGATATTGTGGGGTTAGAGTTTGTGTGATTCTTCCAGGGATAATATTATTTCTTTATATATCAGTCTGTATTTTTTTTTTACTTTTTTACTATTATTTGGTATAGATTACGTTCGGTAAGTTACGTGTCGAAATCTTTGACACTTTTGGTCTAAAAATGTTTTTAAAGTTTTTATACGAATAATTTACAGCGACAGTAGTGAATATAAAATTGACAAGACGTAAACTCATCGTAATGGCTCTGTTTTGCAAATCGCAAAATGTGTACTTTTAAAATTATTTCCGAATTTAGCAACATATTTTTGGAACGAACTTCCTTTTTGCGCGTTGTGAAAGGAGGCTAGACGGAAAAAAATCTTACGAAAATTTGTCACGACACTTTTTGCTATAGTAAGCTATTGTAAGCTTTGCGGATTGCGCATATTTGTTTTTTGTATTTTTATTTTTTTTATTTTTTTCATGTTTCTCTGTCTGTCTCTCTCTCTATTTTTTATTTTTTTTTAACTTTTTAAAATTATTTTTCATGTTTCTCTGTCTGTCTCTCTCTATAAGAGAGATAGAGATTACTAGAGGTTGAGAGAGAGAGGGGGGGAGAGAGAACTTTGTTCCATCTGGGTGTCCCTTGACACCTCTCAACTTTTTTATTTTTTATGAGTTTTACTCCATCTCTCGGGTCCCATAGAAATAAATGAAATAGCCTATTGGTAAGTAACAATGTCGATATCACCTAGATGTGTGTGACATGAGATTCAAAATTGAGAGTAATCATCACTATAGATAATATACTATGATCATCACTGTAGTCTTTGATCTTCGACGTCACAGTCAGATGTCATTTTGACTCCGTTACCTGACGATAGAGTCGCTACTGTTCATACAATTTTGACATTATTTTGACTGTGCACCCATTGGTTATATTGTTCTGTGATTTGCCCCAAATTTGCCCCTTTCTGGGGTCGGCTGAGACCTTTAGGCCATGCTGCCACGTCTTCCGTATTAATTAATTCTTATAGCCATTAGTCACATGTCTTCCGTATCAATTAATTCTTATAAAGTCACTATTCAAAAAGTCACATCAGGGTCTTGAAAAAAGCGTTGGTCACTTTACACAAGCTCACTTGGGCAGATTTGGCAGCAGCGAGGAAATTCACGATACACTAAGTTCTTCATGATTATTTTGTTTGTGCACTTTCACTAACCAAAATTAAACTTATTCCCACCTGTATTAACTCATAATTTACATTAAATTTAATGATAGTGAAAAAATTACGACCACCTGGATTCACGATGGCGCCAAAACCTGTTATTCTTGTTTAATTTTACTTCAGTCGGGGAAAGGCAAAGGATCTGATTCCATACGGCCACGTCTTCCGTATTAATAAATATTTTCTTGCTATACATATATTTTAATTTTAAATTAGTTTTAATAAATATAATTATTGAAAGTCGTTAGTCGTAATAGAAAATCTTGTCAGGGTCCTGAATGAAGCGGTGGTCACTTTACTCAAGCTCATTTTGTGAGATTTGGCGGCAAAGAGGAAATACACAGTAACATTTTTTTTATAATTATTTCACATATGCACTTGAACTGAACAAAACTGAACTAATTACCACCTAAATTAACCAATTTTACTCATAATTAATACGAAGTTTATAAATTACGAAAAAAATACGTGTGTCTTCTTTCACGATGGCACAGGCTGCAAAACCCAAAACTTCCTCTTTTGTTTAGAAACCAATTTGCTCCATGTTTGCTCCTTTCTGTGGTCCACCAAAGAGTATATAAATACTACGTAATAAGAAGTGGGACTTCCATAGATACATAGCAAACCCGAATTCGTATAAAGTTTACTACTAAGAAAAAGTTTAACCCGTATAATTTGAATGTAAGTCTAAAGGCATTCAGATGTAAGGCAACTAGTGTCATATGATTTGGGCGAATAAAAAACATAACAAACTTATTTTTTATTTTTGGTATGAAAGTTGCATCAAACTGGTGGCCACTAAGATCCTTAGACCACAGAGTCCTTAGACCATGCTGCCATGTCTTCCGTATGTTTTTTACTTATTTTTTAAGTTAAGTTGTCTCTTTCTATTACCGGCTAAGACCTTTTAGCCATGCTGTCACGTCTTCCGTATTAATAAATGATTTTCCTTGTTATTTATCTTATTTTAATTCACTTCTTCAGTTTCTGATTATCTTACTTCCACCCTAATTTCCTTTACTAAGTTCAAAGTTGTTATTAAGGTCCTTGAATAACTCTTTAGTTTGTAATTCCTAGAAGTTTTCATGTTATGTTTCTGCGTTAATTTCTTTAACTATAGTCATATACTTAACCAAACATTACATGTTACATTCAAATTATACAGTTAAAATACTAAACGCCAAAAGCATCTTCTTTAACGATGGCACCAAAACTTCCACTACTATGACCATTTTTTATTAATCTTTGGTTTTACCTCTATTTCTTATACTAGTTTCATATTAGGTAAACTCATATCCAAATATTTCTTTTTTTTTCTAGTTTCTTCTTCAATTTTCTTTCTTGCTCAGGCCTCTGTCGCAACCGATCTTTGGTGACCTTCAGTCGAGACAGTTAAGCTATGAACATGGGCGTAGCCAGGATTATTTTCAGGGGGGTGCATCTCCATCTATACATACTGTTAACTAATATAAAACATCGAAATAAACATGTATAGCAACATACATATTTACATACGAACACAAACATACATACATACATAGTCTCGAAAAGCATTATTCTCCCGCAAGTTCAGTCATGTAATTTTTTCTATCTACTTTCATTCCCGACAGGGGGGTGCAGTTGAACCCCCTTGCACCCTGCTGCCGGCGCCCACGGCTATGACGGAATATCTACTCATAGTATATTTCAATCCCTGCCCAAAAACAAAGGAATGTTTTGTTTGACGTAAGTACCGTTTATTTTTGTGGCTATGTTTCTGTCTGTAATATTATAGAATATAGAGCGCCAAGACAGATGAACCGAGCTTAGTGCACTTTTTGGTTTAGGAATTTAAATCTTATCTTAGTGACATGTAGAAATCTAAAACGCCTGGATAAGTACCTACACTTTGTTAACATTTTGAATGCGTATAAACAAAGCACGAGTATTTAAAAAATCTTAAAATAGTGGTTGTCTGTAAGTCGATTTACTAACGATAGTTAAACGTGACAACATCATAAGAACGGAGGCCGATTGTGGCTCTTTGTTGCTCGTTCCGCGCTCTTGTTTAGATTTCAAGCCTTAAGTGGAACGGCTCAGAGCTATGTAACGCCGCACGAGTCATGTTTTTTGATGCGTGCAGTAGGCTCCGTCAAATTATAAGACATTGTGACGTCAAAAATATTAAAAGTTTTTTTGAGCTTATTTTTGGGTAGAAATATCTTTTTTCTCGGCGTTTTTCTAGTTGTTAGACATAGGTTGGTTTGCGGAGACATATACACTGTTATCTGACAGTTGAAACATTTCATGTTTCAACTTACAGATATATTATGAAGGATAAGATATTCCAGATATATTACAAGGCCAAACAAAAAGATATTTACCAGGCAACCTTTATATCCAAGAAAGATACACAAACATGGGCTCTATAGATAAAGAGGTTAAACGTATCAAATAAAATAAGAAAACTCATATATTTGATAATACGCTATTTCATAACCTTACAGCTTCCGTAGGAAAAGTTATAAAATAGAAGGTATGCGCAAACACGGATTATGTATTGAACGCAAATATTATGCGAATCATATTTAAAAAAACTGAACAACTCTATAGTCTAGCGGCCCTGCATTGGTTGCAAAAAAATGAAATGTATATTATAACTCTTTGATAAAAATAACGTCGCCGAGATTGGATAGATGCCTGTTTTGCAGTAGGTTTACACATATCACCTATCGTGGGACTTAGTGCCTTCATCTAGTCATGGGTACCCTGGTTGTGCCTGTGCTTATCTATTTGGGTATATGGACATAAAGGTACTCAAAAAACTTTCCTATCAGTAAACTTGGGATTTAAGGCCAATCAAAAATCTACAAATATTTTTTTAAATAATTAAAATTCTTTTATGTCATTCAAATTTTTTTAATTAAATAGGTTAAAGATTTCCGCATTCGATTATTATATATTAAATAAAAAAAATGGATATAAGCTTTCTATAAAAGTACTTCATTATATTATTCAACATGATGGAAACGATCATTAACATTACATGAAGTGAAATAAAAGTAAAATTAGACAATAAACTACTTTAAAAATGAGTCGTTAATCCAGTAGCCCCTGAATGCCTTTTATGTTTTTTTTGTAGATTTAAGCTCGTATGATAGTTAAAATTAACTTCTTATTATTAAATAATGATTTATGTCGCTAAAGCACTTTTATAACGGCATGAAAGCCAGTCTCGTACCTTTAGCAGAGAGGAACACCTGTGATTGGCGTGGTTTAATACTCAAAGTTTATAGGTCAATAAATCAAATTAACTATTTGACATTGAAATCAAGTACTTTATGTTTTTTTTCTATACACTCTAATCCGTTATATTATAATTTATAATATTATAGACGTATAATTATAATATTATAGACGTATAAGATTTTATAGTATAATTTGTTACAATGGATTTCATTGTCTGAGTTGTCAGGGGACCAAAAAAAGAAAAAACAAAAAAAAAAAAAACTTGAATTTTATGAATTTTACAATTTCCATTTAATTTAATTTAGAAAAATAATCACAAAACTAGAAATGGCTGATCCCGAGTTAGAAAAAATTCGACAGCAACGTCTTGCACAGTTACAGGCCCAACATGGGGTAAGTTGAGGTTATGTTTGTTATTTGGTTGGAGAATGCAAGCGAGAAGTAATTCGAAGTACAAAACTTGAGTGTAGACCAATTAATCTTTTAACATTAAATTTATCATTCATTCCGATGCTAATTTTTATTAAACGTTTTAGGGCGGAGACCCCAATCAGGCAAAAGCAAATGAAGAAAGAATGCAAGCAATGGAAGAAGCAAAACATTCAATTCTTGCACAAGTTCTCAGTCAAGATGCTAGAGCCAGATGTAATTTTATTATTTTGCACTTAAATCCTTTTTATTTCATCAAAATGTTTGAAGTATGTTATAATGTAACAAGTCACTCACTTTAATTTTCAAAGTATCCATTGTGAAATGTAAAATAGTTTATTATAGCTAGCCAACAAAGGTTGATTTTAAAGTGTTAAAGTAGGTATGTGATATATCCACGCGGTCGTCTTTCCTGATGCACGAAAGTATTGCATTTGTTTAAAATGCCAGTCATAAATAGCTTCATCTGAATGAAAAAAAGTAAAATACTTCATATAGATACTTTGAAAAAAATGTTTGTTGTTAAATATTAAGCTTTAAAGGTAAAAATGTATCCTTGTTAGTGCCTAGATCCATGAAATATTGTTTTGTTTTTAGATTGTTAAATTTAATGTTTTCTTGATGGCTTAAGACAGGTAATAAATACATGATTCTGATGGTAAGAAACAACTGTTGGATAGGCAACAGGTCATTCTCTTCCTCACCTCTGGTCGAGTGGTGAGTGCTGGACCTGTCTTTATAACGTCCTGGGTTCGATTCCCATTTTTTATTATATAACTATAAAAATGTTTTTACAGTTATCTAATAAAAACTGCGTTGTCCAAGATTGTGTACAGTGTCAAAATGCTTTATGACTTCAATAGGCAAAAGTGATTGTAAAGAAATGAAATAGGTTGTCGAAGATGGTCTAAAGTGAAGAAAGGTTAGGATAGGGTACAGGGACGGCGTTTGGGTAGGGCGCGGTTGGGCAAACGCCCAGGGTGCCAAGATGTAAAGGGGTCTCAAATTCTGTATGCCATATGTTATTTACCTTTTAGTATGGTTTTGTACAGCATGTAGGGGGACCACGCCCAGGGCGCCCAGGGCGCTGCTATTACTAAAACCGCTACTGATAGGGTGTTTCTCAGTCATCAGTCATGCCCAGTTGGTAATATATTTGCCATCAGTGGGAGTTAGTGTCTTGGGCGCCTGAGTCCATTGTTTGTATTTCTGCCTACCTCTTCAAGGATAAGGGCATGAAGACACTGCTTTTATTTTTCTCTATGGTATAAGATAGCACATAATCACATGGCTCTCCTGATGGTAAGAGACAGCTGGATCATATAGACCTCATAAATGCTATAGGCACGTTGCTGTCCTGTGCTATGGTAATATTGTGTCTCTTGCAAGCTGTCAGGCCATGAGGCAGATGAGCTATTGTACACAGTATCTGGAGCAAAATGGTGAAATCTTGTACACTAATAATTGTCCAGCTAAATTGGTGTACAGCATTGTACTTAATCATCTTTTACAAACAGCCAACCCTTTGTAATAAAATAATTGGATGATTTTACATTTGCAGTGAACACAATCAAACTCAGCAAGCCAGAAAAGGGTGCTATGGTCGAAAATATGATATGCAGAATGGCACAAATGGGTCAAGTCAATACTAAGATATCAGAACCAGAGCTGGTACAATTGTTAGAATCGCTCAATCAACAAATGCCCAAGTCTGCAAGTACTGTTAAATTTGACAGGAGAAGAGCTGCACTCGATTCTGATGATGATGATTTGTAGTATTTGTTGTCACTTTTTATATAAAGATGTACTGCTTTTGCCTTACA
This sequence comes from Calephelis virginiensis, assembly GCA_002245475.1. Taxonomy (NCBI): domain Eukaryota; kingdom Metazoa; phylum Arthropoda; class Insecta; order Lepidoptera; family Riodinidae; genus Calephelis; species Calephelis virginiensis. The sequence goes on from NJDC01003516.1 coordinate 23,592, forward strand.
AATTCATAAGTTACGAATATGTTTATTTCTTTAAGTTCCCCTCTTTTAAATTTTACTTGCTTTAAAAGAAATAAGAAACTTAGCTTGCTTTTAATAATGCAATAAAAATACTACTTTTACTCAAAATGAAAAGACTGCATTATATAATAATGATTAAGGTCATAAGTATGATTTGCAAGGAAGTTATGAATATCTAACAAATCGAAAATAAAGATCTATTTAATTTAAGTATGTTTTATTAGTTGTACATGCTCAAAGTGCTTTACCCTACAATGTTTTTTTTTAATTTAGCCGCAAAATGTTTTAGGAGTCAGTGTTCTTGAGCACCAGATATATCTGCTTGCACGGGATCACTCTGCTAATGTTGGAAAAGAGTGATTTAAAGATAATTGACTTTTCTGAGTGCCGCTGACAGATATTTAAATATATGCTCATGATGCTATATACTCTTTTGTAAAATATAATCCTTTTTAAAAGTGATCATAGTATGTGGGAATTAATTTGGCGACTATAATTCATAGGAGCTACCAGGTACCAATAGCCATCTATCTGACTACTTGCATGAATTTTTATTACTGAGTGAGTTTGGGTTTGGTTTATATCAATATTCGCTCTGACTTATTGTAATAAATATAATGTTTAACATTCAAATAAAATGCTGTCCAAAAATGGTTTTAAAATCTTTATATTAATATGTGATGCCAAAATTTGGACACCTTTTTACGAAAATTGCGCGAACGGAGGAGTGTGAAAATAGGCACACTTATAGTTTATGTGTAGGAGAAGTGCAGAACGCTAATATTTTTCGATAATAATGCTTATCAATAATAGTACATTAAATCAATAAATAAAACATTACTCACACTACCATGCATTTGACACACACAAAGTAATATATTTATGTTGACGATAAAAGATCACAGTTGGCGCACAAACTATAATCATACAGTTTGGAAACAAAATAGTTGGTCTTGAGAAATGAAGATGGCGTTTTTATCAACAAGATGTTAAAATTTATTATAATAGAATTTCGACCAATGAGCTACCATTAGTTATTGTTAATATGAAATTTCGGTTTTTTACTGATAGTTAGGGTCGTTTCATCAGTTCGCGCCCACTTAGTGGAGTTTGTAGGTTTGAGGTAAAATATAAAAATGTTCTAGATCTAGTTTTGAATAAAATAATATTGGAACCCATCGTAGTATAGTTTATTTTAGGATGAAGTTTAAGCCAAAATGTCAAGTGATTATTTTTAATAAATGAAATAACCCAGATAAGGCAATTTCGCCAGTTCGCGTCCACAATTTCCAGATCGCGTCCACCCATGGACCAGTTTGCGTCCACCAACTTATAATGGAGTTAGGAGGATATTTTATTAAGATATTTTAAAGAAATATTGGGTTTTAACTATTTAATTATAAAATACATATTATGTTCAAGCCTAGTCCCTTGCTGGGTTGTAAAAGAATATCGTGTACCAAATGTAGCTAGCTTCTTTTACATACTTTACTTTTTTCATAGAAAGAAGCTGGTTGTGGAGACTGTGGTGGCAAGTGTTGGCCCTGGGTTAAATTGGCCATGTGATGTCAACTTAGATCTCCCCGGGTAACTATGTACATCTATCCACTTTTGCTATGTGTGTCTGTACTGTCAACCTTTCATCTGCCATTCTTACAACATGAACGAACCAAGGGAACTTGCCCTTGCTCATTATTGTAACAATATTTTTTCTTTATCTTATTCTTTCTCTGTCCTCACTATTTCGATGTTTCTTGGGCACATTTCGTAAACCGCTTTCCTTTTTCGTATTTTCATGTTTTCCAAAATACCCAACTCTCTTTTCCAGTAATGCTGGGATAAGCACTGAATATAAAGTGTACATGTTTAATGTAATGAGTGTAGCCTCCTTAAAACCTCGCGTTGAAGTATCTTATCCCACGCTCCGTTCACATAATTTCCAGAACACGCTCTCCTTTCTATCTACCTAGACTTACCTTACTTTACTAAGCTATCTATCCCTGCCAAAAGCACTACCGGCATAAACAAACTCATGTATTTGTTCCAACACTACTACGTCTACAGAAACTCTTGAATTTGTTCTGACTACATTTCTTTCATATGCTATTTTGGTTTCATGTGCATTCAACTGTACGCCTTTTTCTTTCCAATAGTCATTTATAACTTTTATTAGTGTTTGAAGCTCAGATGATTTGGAGCCCAAAATTACATCATCGATTGCTTACTTTTATCATAGGACAGGTCACCACTAGATTATATAATTTTTCTTTTTTTCGCATCCGCATTATCTTAATTTTAGAATACAGACATTTTGAATTCCTCAAAAGATTTTGTAAGATCCGCAGGTAGTAAATTTTCTTTTACAAATTTCACATCGAGCACATCCATTTTACGAAAATTTTTAGTTTCCTTAAATTTTTTTCCTAACCTTTTTTTTGCCTATCGTGTTTCATCTCTCGTTCTTGATATGCTCTTTATCTTTATTATTTTTCAGTGAAAACATCGTCACCCGGGATAGAACATATTATCATATGTCTATTGTCAGCCTGTACAATAGGTATGCCACCTATCGCATTGTGGGACATAAGTATCTTAGCCTAGTCTTGGGTGCCCTAGATGTACCTTTGTTAACTTCTTTGGGGATATGTGCAAGAACATATTTACATACTTGCTTTATTTAGTTAAAATTTATAATATAGCTGATTGTATATAATTGGAAGAAGGGAGTAACAGTTTTAATGCGCTTGTTCCTTCCCGGTTTGGTGGTAGTTACTAGTCCTGATGAGATGATGCAACGCACTTTACCGACTACCATCTACTTATGACTGTCTGATTTATTTTTATAAAACAGTTAATTAAGATTTAGTATTTGAATAAGTGGACGCAAACTGGTACATAGTATAATCCAACCGTTTAGTTTGCGTCCAGGTAAATTTCGACATCTATCTCTTTTTCTATTACCGTAATTGGCAATTTTAATAAGCATAGTAATAATGATAAAAATAAATTAACTCAAAGAATTAGAACATATGTCTTTAAACTAAAATAAAGGATCAAGTTAGAGATAGTAAGATGAGTTTTGCGTCCACCATGGACGCAAACAGGCTGATTCATGAAATTGGTATACCAGTTTGCGTCCACCTCATTTTAACTTTCAAAAATACAATAATCAATCAAAGTACTAATTATTTTTATTGTTTTACTCATTTTCAAGGTCTAGGAACAAACAAAATCTTCAATTAAACTTAAAACATTCAAAAATTACGTATGAAACGCGCGTCGGTTCACTATTTTTTTACCAAAATTGTAGATATTTACACAACTGTTTTGTATAGCTAAGATTAATTATTTTTTTAAATGGGAAAAGTTATGTTAACGATTCTTTTGTCTGTGTATATGTGTTTCTAATATACGAGGGCCATTCAATAAATTTTTAGCCTAAAAAAAATAAAGAAAATTGTGAGAAAGTAAAGATTTATGTTTCAACATAGTCTCCTTTTTAATTCAATACACTTGGACCAGCGATGCTCCAACTTTTTTAACCCGTCAAAAAAATACGATTTCCCGAGGTCTTCAAAATAGGCCTCTGTGGCGGCGATGACCTCATCATTCGACCCAAATCTTTTGCCGGCGAGTGACTTTTTCAGATTTGGGAACAAGAAAAAGTCGCATGGAGCCAAGTCTGGAGAATACGGTGGATGGGGCAGCAATTCGTAGCGCAATTCGATCAATTTGGTCATGACAGCGGCGGAGGTGTGAGCCGGCGCGTTGTCGTGGTGGAACAGTACTTTTTTTTGCCAAATGGGGCCGTTTTTTTTTCAATTCAGCGTCGAATCTGCCCAATAAGTCAGAATAGTAGATACCCGTGATTGTTTTACCCTTCTGGAGGTAATCGATGTAAATCACATCTTGTGAGTCCCAAAAAACACTGGCCATCACCTTTCCTGCCGATTGAACAGTCTTCGCCTTCTTTGAAGCACGTTCGCCGGGTAAAGTCCACTGTTTCGACTGTTCCTTGGTCTCTGGTGTGTACCAGTGAACCCATGTTTCATCGACGGTCAAAAAACGACGCAAAAACTCTGCCGGGTTGCGTTGAAACAGCGCCAAACATGTCGCCGATGTGGTCTCACGGTTGCGCTTGTTGTCTGGTGTGAGCAAACGCGGCACCCATCGCGCCGACAACTTTTTCATACCCAATTCTTCGTGCAGAATATGATGCACTGTCCCATCTGCGATGCCTACAGTCTCAGCTATCTCGTGAATCTTCAGTCGCCGGTCTGCCAACGAGATCGTGGATTTTTTTTACGTTTTCTTCTGTATTAGCCGTTTTCGGTGCACCTGGGCGTGGCTCATCAAAAACCGACGTGCGGCCACGAGCAAACTCGTTGAACCCATTTTTGACGGTCACCATCGAAGGAGAAGAGTCACCGTACACAGCATCCAAGCGCTCTTTGATTTCGCTGCGCGTTTTCCCTTCCAAAAACAAGAATCTAATCACCGAACGATATTGTTCTTTTTCCATTTTTGCAAAACCGACCGACACGCTCGCTTCCAAAGGCTGTCAAAACAAAACAAATGAAGGGAAAAGACTGAAAAGTACTTGATAGACATTAAAAAGTATTTACTGCACGATAGTAAAACTCTTTTGTAACAACAACGCCATGGGGCGACGAGGCTAAGTAATTATTGAAGGCCCCTCGTATTGTATAATAGGCAGAAACGATTTGTCATTTCCTTAGTTTGTTGGTACACTTAGTTTTAAGGGTTTTTTAAACTGTGTCCGCGAAATGGACGCGAACTGGAGGGTGGACACGAACAGGCGAACTAACCCTATTTAATGAGAACTGCACATTTGTAGCAATAACTGTGCTGTTTTTTTACATGTAACCCTATATACGAGAATATTATGTTACAATCCTTCAGAAGTCAACCAAAATCCCAACCTATGGTGACTTTTTAAAGGTAAATTGTGATGCACCTACTACAAGGTAATCTGTTAGGACCACTTCTTTTTAAGTTTATATAACTGACCTTAAGTACTATACTTGAAGCCATAAAACAGGAATCAATTTTGTATAATTTTACTTTGATTTTTACATGCACCTTATTTCTAACTATGATGCCTTTCATTGAAATGCAACCATTTGTTTTTTCCCCATGTTTTTTTTATTAGGTATTATAAATTAGATTTTGTTATCAATATTATAATAGATGATCAATCGTTACTTTCGAAATCGAATCACGTCTTATAGTAGATAAGTGTATTACCTATTATTCTTACTCCTATCACAAGTTTATATCGTCACAGATTTTATAATCATTTACACCTTTTTACTTGGCACTCCAAACTTTCTGTTTACCTTTCAACCCCCTAAAGAACCCACTTGGCGGTAAGATAATATGTAAGATGACATGTAAGTTCAAATGTTTCTCTACATTTCAAGTTATTTGCCACTTTATACGTACCTACTGATTGTTTTTATGTCTACAATTGCTAAACTACTAACAAATACTGGCTTGTATTTATGTTTAAAGCATATTCTACAAAACAAAAACCTAATAAATGAAATCGGACTAGGTACGTTTTAATGAGTAAAGCACAAAACTTAATCTCATAAAAGTACCTACCTAGCTTTTGACAACTACCGTTTGCCGTTTCTTCTCCTGTCTGGCTAGGTTTGGAAACGGTGGTAGTAGGTACAAGGCGGATAGGTTAAAGTATTGGTTGCCGAGGAGTTGGATTTAATGTGATGATACATTTTATTTATAAGATATTGGCATGAGGAGCAATTAATCCCAAGCGTTTTTATCAGTTCAATATTTAGCAATGGTATAATAACCCTTTACATTTAACTTCCATTTAACATATTTATTAATTGAAAGTTCTTTCTGGACTGGAGAGTTTATTGTAAAACTGTATACATTGGCCCATGAATGAATGGCTTACTCTGTGACAAGGGCGGATCCAGTCTTCGTGTCAGGGGGGGTCATATACTCGAGGTTTAGACAGAGCGAGCTCCAAATCTAATATGACGTTATACAACATACCTATTTAATCAGTAACTTTTAATTCAATGCTAGCCGACCCAGCGAACTTCTCTTATTTGGCTATCGATAATCTCTGCCTATCTTTCAGGGGGACTTGACGTAAACATATGTATGTATATCTAATGTATATCTACGGATTTTTAAAGTTTAAAGTGCCTCAAACACTAGTTTTATCACAGATGTTACTTTTTATTTTGTGGGTTTTGTTACGAATAATACAGACTAAAACAAAATAAATAGATATTAGCAACCATGCATTAAAATAGTGATTATTTCAGATTTCATTATCAGACAAATTACTTTACATGGCACCTAACAAACGTTTTTGTTTGTAACTGCCTAGCGACGAGTTTAAGAAGTGCGATATTTTGTAAATTTTCAAAATTATTTAGTTTTCGAATATTTTTTAAAATTACATAAATTTTGAAAAAAAAAACCAATTTCCAAAACAGCAAATTCTTGTATTTTTTATTGCGTTATCTAATTTTTTACATAATATACTTTAATTTAAAAAAGGCTTTTACAAACCAAAAGTTTCAAAAATACAGATGAAGATCAGAAATAAAAATACTAGTCACAAATCTATACACATAAAAATAAATCCCCATTTCGCGTGGTCATCGCATCACGCCTGAACGGATGGACCACTATTGCTGATTCTGTTTTTGTTGTGTTGGTAATTGTCACTAGAAAGTTCTTATGAAAAGAAAAACCGAGGAAATAGCAACGAAAATGGAAAAAAAACAATGCTTTAAAAGTTTAATCCCTACAAACTCTTAGTAGCTGTCTAGGTCAAGTGATACAAACTTCGTCGGGTTGGCTAGTTTTGTATATTTTGACTACTAAGCCAAATACCTTTGAGTTTTATGGATGGTAGTTTATTCAAATTTTGAAAATAATATTCAATGTTATTATACTTAATAAATAGATATTTTTGTTACATTTTAAGCTGCAATTTATTGAACTTTAGTTTTAAATAGGTAATTTCTGAGTCATAAATAAAAACCGAAATAGCATATTTTACTACTACTAAATAAAATTTCATGCCCTATTTTAGTGCAAAAAAGTAATCCGCAGGGATTACCTTTTTTTCGAAAAAATTAGCTTATCTTTGACTTCGGGTCGTTACCTATTTGCTTGCAAAATTTCATAGAAATTTGTCATATACTTTAGCTGTGAAATCGTAACCGACAGACAAGACAGGCTTTCGCATTTATGACTAGAATGGTTACTATTGTTTTTTTTTACAATGAATAGATTTTTTAAATTTTTTTACTAGCTTAGGTAGGTACCTAGCTACCATAGTTTTTACTAGGTGCAATATAAAAGAAATAATATTTTCAATTTTCTTATTTAAAGTAGTATTTATTTAAAGTATTTAAAGTTTGAACATAAAAAAATCCTAAAACTATGTTTGAAATAACTAATTACAAATTTTATAACAATGCTTACTGTTATAAAATTCAAGTTGTAGACCTATAATATGTTGATTAGTCTATTTTGGTGTTTGGATATCTATTTAAGTGAGATTTAAAAAATGTACATGAAATTATCCAATACTATTCGACCTATCTAGACCCTTGACAGGGAGGAGGGGGGTCATGACCCCCATGCTCCCCCCCCTTGGATCCGCCCTCGCTCTGTGGAGACGAAATACATGCACAGCAAAGATTATTTTTACTTCTTGTATTGAAACAGTGTATATTACAATTTCTTTTAAATGAACTTGAATTTCTGATAACGTAACATATTAATTTTTTAAAGATATGCTACAATTATAATTTTGATTTCTTTGAATTTTCCTTTCAGATAAACTCTTGAGCCTAGGTTATAAATTGCCCTGATGGCTCTCTTTTGTAAAAAAAATAAAGTATTTACTTGTGCTGTGAAAATAACTATCATAAACCATCATAGTGGTTTCGACATCAGTTAACTGTCTCATTTTTTTAACAACATACGCCGTTGAACTTAACCTAATTGCAATTTGATCAATGTGTGGGCCCCATTGCAATTTTTTATCAACTGTTATCCTTAAAAACGTAGTACAATCTACAAGGTTGGTCCGGGTTTTCCACGTGTTGATCCGTGCTCCTTTGCAGAAAGACCATCTGCCTTCCTGCCAGGCAGCTCGTAAAAGGCGAGTATATGATTACCGTCACTAACACCGTGACATCAGACTAGGTGGTAGAGTTTCGCAGTGACTCCCGGATTCGTACCACCGCCTTACATATTCCTGCCGCCATATCGTCATGATGTGTTCCGGTTTGGTGGGTAAGGTAGCCGGTATACTTAATTTTGCTCGAGGCCTAACTCCCCGCCTCAGGTTGGCAACGCACCATTACCACATTTGATGTCTCTTCCAATATCATAAAAAAAGGTCCAGCTTGTTCCCATTAAGTTGTACGTTGGTATATACTAGCCTCACATTTGGCATTGAAAATTTAATACAATTATTTTTTTTTCCTTTAAAAAAATATTATTATCGACATTGAACCAGTGTACGACTTTTGAAATCGCATTGTTTGTTTCATTATACTTACCCAGTTGTCTTTTCACTTTAAATATAAGTGAAGCATCATCCCCAAACACTACGATTTCGTGTTTGTCTCTTGCGTAGTAAGGTAATTCATTAATATATACAAGGAATACAAATGGACCAAGAATAGAGTCGGGGGCTCTATCCACTGTAACAAACGTGTACTTTCCACAACATTTTTTATTTTAATGGTTTAACCAACCGGTTTCGCTATACAAGCATTATCAGGGCTATATACCAACTTGATATTGAGTTGGTGTATAGACCTGATGATGTTTGTATTGTGGAAAGTACAAGTGTTTCTAAATAAATTGCATCAAGAATGGAATTCCACCAAGCACCGACGATAAGAAGTATAGAAACTAAAGTGAGACAGTGTTAATAGAAAAATTACCAATGTTGGCGTATCATGGTGATCCAAACCTTTATTATGAATCATTATTTACTTTAATACAAACTGTACATCATCAGACTTTTAGGACTAAAAAAATCACATACATACATACATACATACATACATACATACATACATATCTTCACTCCAAGTCCCTTACGGGGTAGGCAGAGAGTATCGAGTGCCAGACCTCACGATCCTGACAAACCTGTCTTGCTTCCTTTACATTCATAACCCTTTTCATACAAACATGCCGGTTTCGGAGACTCTTGACACCACCCTCGGATAATATCCGATTGATCTGATCGTGATAAAAATAAAAAATAAAGTAAAGTATCTTCACGCCCATATCCCCGAAGAGGTAGGCAGAGGTACAAACAAGGCACCCACGACTAGCCGAAGATACTAAGTCCCACAATGTGATAGGTGGCAAGCCTAT
>NJDC01003517.1:7797-41989 GCA_002245475.1 Calephelis virginiensis
TTCAAATTACTTTTATAGTGTCAAAAATAGTGATTTGACGCTTACGACATTTACTTTAGAGCGCAATATTTCATAGTAATCATGGAACGGGGGAGTGCGCTGATTGGCTCGTCTGGCTGACTAAGTATGGGCCCTTAACAGTACTTATCTCTTAAACTGTAATTTATCTCCTGCGTAATTTATTGTTCTTCCAATAAATTATGATTGATGTTAATGACTATTTGATTGATGATTGAAATGTCATGTTAAATATAGACTTTGTAAAATAAAAACAACAACTATAATGTACATATTGCGTTTTAAAATATCTCCAAATACTTTTATTTGACAATACTCGTACCATCCAGGGGACTGCAATAACTGAAATTAAAATGTATCTTCACGCCCAAATCCCTGAAAGTGGAGACAGAGGCACAACCATGGCACCCACGACAAGCCGAAGACACTAAGTCCCACGATGTGATAGGTGGCAAGCCTATCGCCAACCGGGCACATTTCCAATCTCGAGCAACATTTTTTTTTTAATTAGAAAACTGGAAAACCCCAATTTTCTTTTTTGTTGCCCAACCCGGGATTGGAACCCGGAACCTCATGCAGTCAAGTCCAACAACTAAACCGCTAGACCACAGAGAACTAAAGAGCAGCTAGCCGGTTTTGTACGCTTGGCCTAAAATCCTAAGAATGAGCGATGCACCAATAACGTCTATGGTGGTGTTGAAAGTGTTTGGTGACATGAACTGATTCAAGGTTTTTAGATTGAATATTACTCTGTTCTTTCCAGTGCCTTTCCTTATGATGAAAAGAGGGAATATAAAAGACGGGGTCAAAGGGGCGAACTCCAATATTTGATCTCGAATCATGGACTGGATTTCTGAAGTAATTAGTGGAGAAGTGGGTGTTTTGAAATTTCTCATAACATCTGGTGTTGAATAAATTAATGATGGTTTCTGGTTGAAGAGAAAGTAAAGTTTAAGATAGATATTCCTGCCACAACAGGAAATCCGTCTGCTTGTTTGCCCTCCAATATCATAATAAAACCGTAAAGTCTGTTTATTGTTGTGTTCCACATTGGAGGACACGGTGGTTGATTAACTTAATCAGGAAGTCATTTCCATCACAGTAGTACTATTTAAATTATGCGCTTCGGCTATATTCATCAAGCTTCGGAAATCCGAATGTATTTTAAAGATATCTATATAAAGTTGTTATTGCACATAAATAATCATTTCGCTTAAATTTAGATTAGGTCAGCCAATTTAAAAATAAAAGTATAAAGTGTTAAAAGAGTTGAAAGTGTCAAGCCTAAGCGCGTTATTTTAATAATACCTACCATCCTTGCTTTATGCAGGTAGCGTTTTTAGCACAAGGAAGCCCATTTGCATGTTTGCCAATAAAATACGTCACTAAATATCTACCAAATTTTCTCGCAAATTCTACTTGTGAGAAATAACTTTTTAAATTTTCCCAACATTGTATGGACATAATAGTGAGAGATTATGTGTAAATATTACATAAACAATAACAACCAAGGTTGAACCTCGTCAATGATAAGTCATTGCCAGATGTCATTGGCAAAAATCAACTCGCATTATAATCTTATAATATACAACTATGAACATCAACTTCGATTTCTTTTCATCTAAAATCTAGACTCTAGAGCAAAACACATCCATGTTATCAATCAAACAAAAATCTAAAAAACTACACTTTAGCCGTCCTATAAACAAACGTAGATTACAGTGAGTTTACTAATTTTAATCCAAGGTTGAACTTGATATTACACAAATTGACTATTAATAAAGATGGAATAAAGATAGGGTAAACTACTTCGAAGATGATCACTGACTTAAAAATAATCCATGCCCCTACATGGTTTAGTGGCAGAGTAAGTATCGATTATTTTGACATTTAGTTCATATTTCCGAATGTAGGATATTGTATTCCATCAAAAATCGTAAGAATTCTTATCTTCGATGCCTATTTGTATAATTTATGTTAAGTTTAAAATGTTACAAAAAGTAACCCAAATATTTATTTATTATGTATTTTTCACAGCTTGACTCTCGTCTCTCTCGTCCAGTCCCATGCCTCGTCTGTTGTGCTAATCATCTTCTTCATTTTTCAAACAAAACGTTGTATTTAATAACTTATACAAAACGTTGAAAATGCCAACTCCTTATTCTTGTCTTACAGTTTTTTAGATATATAGTTTATCATGTTTACAATAACATATATAATGTACTTGTAACTAAACCAATTTTTTTATAGAAGAGGAGGCAAACGAGCAAGTGGGTCACCTGATGGAAAGTGATCACCTCCGCCCAAGGACATCCGCTACACCAGTAGTATCACAAATGCGATGCCGACCTTTAAGGAATGAGTACGCTCTTTTCTTGAAGGTTCCTAAGTCATAATCATTTGGGAATACCACCCTCGGTAACTGATTCCACAAAAGTGCAATGCGGGGTAAGAAATGACTTCGAAATCGCACAGTTGTAGATCGCCACGCTTCAAGATGATGGGCATGATACCTTAAGCTCTGACGCGATGTCCGGAGGTGGAATTCAGAAACAATTTCGCCACAAAGCAAATTTGAAAACTCATAACATCGTAATTAAATTTATAAATTTTCTGTCTTAATACTTATGTATTTGTTACAGGAGCCACAACAACTAAAACCATGGGCGGGAGTCTGGGATGCTACCAAACCACTCTCTCATTGTCTTCAATACGAACCATTCGAAAAGGCTATCGTAGGTAGGTCTCGTACATCCATACATCAAATGTTAGATATAGAGGAACAAGATATATTTGCCCATGGTCTCAGTATTAGAAATACTGTAAACTAATGCACTTAGAGCCAGGAGACGGATATCGGATACTTTTTATGCCGGTCAACTGCGAGAAAACTAGGAAAATAACAATAGCCAAAAGTTCGCCAAAACTGCTAGTCTATATAGTAAAAGAAAGTCGTGTCAGTTACACTAATTATAGAACAGCTAAACCGATTCATAATTCTAGAACAGCTAAAAATTAATAGGGATGGAGCTTCAAATCGAGAGAAGGATATAGAATACTTTTTATTCCGTTCGACTGCTAAGGGTTTAGGAAAAGCTATATTTTAATTTTTCCCATGTAAATTGAAAGGGTGGAATAAAGTTTGCCGGAACAGCTAGTGTAGTAATAAATTAGAAGCTATATATAACCACTATTAAAGGCAAAAAATCACCGGGATAACGATACGAGTATGATGATTGTAATTATGCTTAAAATCCAATTATTTTGTTTTATGATATTGGAAGTCAAACAAGCGGACGGATTTCTTGATGGTAAAAAATTCCCGCCGCCTAGAGACCTGAGTGCGTTGCCAACCTGAGGCCGGATATTAGGCCTCGAGCAAAAGTAAGTTTACCGGCTACCTTACCCTCCGAACCGGAACACGTCATGACGTTATGGCGGCAGGACTAGGTAAGGCGGTGGTACGAATCCGGGTGAATCGATGCGAAACTCTACCACCTAGTGTACATCACGGTGTTAGTGACGGTAAGCCTATGCTAGCTTTTTACGAGCTGCCTGGCAGGAAGGCAGATGGTCTATTTTGTAAAGGAGCCCGGACCAACACGCGGAAAAATCTTTCATAAACTGAAGATTACAATTTTACGTACTCCTATTTTGCAGGATGATGGGAAAGTCTTTCTCGTACATTAAGATACGTTACATAGCTTAGCATGGTGATACAGAACTCTATGATGGGGAGTGACGTCTTAGTTAAAGGCATACTAAGCTAGAAGCAGAGGAGGATATATCTACGGAAATACTACTTTAAGATGTGAATTCCAATCTTTTGTAGTTCAAAAGTTGAAACAAGAGACCTGCTACATTTTGGTTGTGTCACGTATATTTTGATCGGGCTCCCTGTTTAAGTAGTTTGTATAAAAAAACCCGCTTGAATTAAGTTTGATTCTGTTGTAAAATTTTCTTATTTTACAGGAAGTGAAAACTGCCTCTTCTTGAATGTTCACACGCCGAAACTCAACCCTGGTGCTCTCTTACCAGTGGTGGTGTTTATACACGGTGGCGTTTTCATGTATGGATCCGGGTCATTATATGAAGCAACGCATCTGATGGACCGGGACCTGGTCGTTGTTACCATTAACTACAGATTAGGTGCATTAGGTAAGTTTCTAATATACAATATGCGAATTCTTTTCAGATAAGCTGATACATGGTTGAGCAGAATTCAATGTGTCATAATGTATGATATCACCTCATCGCATAAGGCATCGCATCTGACAAACCAGAATGTGATCTTTGTTACCCTCTATGATATATATTAGACTACAGGCCTATACCAAAAAACAGATGGGTCATATGAACCACCGGGTGACGTAAACAGGACGATGTAAGAGCAAATAATAAGATTCAGCACTATGCCGTCACTTGTAAGCTGCCCAACTGAGTGTAGGTGAGAATTCAAAGGTGCAGGTAGAGTGAGTCCATTTCGGTCATTTATTTTTGTACGACATTGTTATCATCGATAGAACCATAACAAATAATAAGAAATCGCGTAGTGCTGTAAAAAATAATGTGCCACAAATCCATTATTTTATTTTTTTTGATTTAACAATTTCCAGGGAAAATTTGGTCACTTGTTTCTGTACGGCATCAGTTTCATACTGTTTCAATACAGCTTCCAATCCAATGATAACAATGCCGTACAAAAACAAATGACCAAAATAGGCTCACTCTACCCGCACTTTTGAATTCTCATCTGCACTCAGTTGGACAGCTTACAGGTGACGGCATAGTGCTGAATCTTATTATTTATACGCTCTTATATCGACCTATATATGTCACCTAGTGGTTCAAATGACCCATCTATTTTTTGGCATGGGCCTGTAATCAATATTTGCAACAATAGGTAAATTTTCAACATAGCTGAACGCGAACTCTTTAAAAGTCCATGTGGTTTTTATTTATGAGACCCTCCCGCTGGAAAAGGCATCGTATTTGAAGGACCGGGACGTGCTAATTCCATTTCTGAATTAGATATTAGGAAAAAGACCCGTTAGGAAAGATATCAAAATCTTGATAGATCCTTATAGAGACTAGAAAAACTTCGTTTGACCAAAGACAATATATACAACCTCTGGTTTGACCAAATATTGCTATGGTGTTTCTTTCGTATGTAGGCCGACTCGTTGTTTGACATATCGTGTTTGATCGACCATCCAGTGAAAAGTACGTGAGGAAGTAGCTAGAAGTGTATTAAATCTCTGGAACAATAATAATATCAAAATAATATTCCACTAAAAATAACGATGAAGGCTAACTTGAAGTACCGACCTGTATGAATTTATGAATGAATTAAATCTTATACACCAAAAATGACAAAATTTGGGCACTATCACTATCATAATTTTTAACCAGTTCTTATCATTTAGAAATTATCTCAACTTGACAATCTTAGGGTGCAGGAGGCAATTTAAGCTCTTTAGAAATTATTAGTCTTATCCAAAACACACGCATGTTTAAAAAATAAGAAAACTCTGAGTCGATGTGAATACTACTACTTCATTTCAATAGAAAAAATCCTAAATTAATATACTAGATCTTTATACAATTTTGTTAAGTTTTCAACCTTTACTTCTTACTTACTAATTAAGTAGTAAAAGTTGAAAACTGAACAAAATTGTATAAAGATCTAGTATAATTTTCCTCCGTCCTCTGTGTGAACTCTCATTGTAATCAGAATTAGAAGTCTTGAAAGTTTGCCAAAAGTAGTGCATAAAAAAGTTGGTTTCATTTCACAAGGAAGATATTTCGACCGCACTGTGAAATCTACTGGATTGCGGAATCCATTTGCTTAGAAAAGCTAAGATTTTATATGGAATTACAAGGAAGAGCGAAAACGTCTGTCCTATTTTTAACAAACTTCACTTGTAGATACCATAGGTGATGAATGATGACATTAAGACAGTCCGTGGATGGCGCGGTTATAACGGTTTTCTTATCCTTCAAAACAGCGGTCGTCAACCTTTTGGCCTTGTCTGGCACAGGGCGGCAAAATAGACCAAAGATGGACACTTGTGATATTAACACTAGAAGCCAAATATACCTACGTAGTAGTCAATCCCAAAATTAACATTAAAACGCGCGTTCTTAAGACCGAATCCACACTATACGCCATACCATACGGTCAGCCTCGGATCGTTCATGCAGTTATTTTTACTAGTGGTCATCTGTTGTTCGAAATTCGACAATAATACATTTTGATAAGAACGCCATCTTTATTTCTTAAGACCAACTACTTTGTTTCCAAACTTTGTAGTGCGCCATCTGTGATCTTTTATCGTTATCATCAATGTATTTGTTTGTGTATATCAAATGCATGGTAGTGTGGGTTCACACATTCATACATACATATCTTCACGTCAAGTCCCTTACGGAGTAGGCAGAGAGTATCGAGTGCCAGACCTCACAATCCTGACAAATCTGTCTTGCTTCCTTCACATTCGTTACCCTTTTCATACAAACACGCCGGTTTCGGAGACTCAAGAGTACCCTCGGATAATATTCGATTGATCTGATCATGAAATGTCAGCCTTGGTCTCCCCGTGTGCCTACATCCATCCACATTTGCATTGTATATCTGCTTTGTCAATCTTTCATCTGTCATTCTTTCCACATGACCGTACCAGTGGAGCATGCTCTTTCACATTTTAACACCAACACTTTTTTTCAATCCCACTTATTCTCGGATCTCACTGTTACGAATGTGGTCAGCGAGCGTTACACCACAGATTTTCCGTAGTGCTCTCATTTCGACCGCATTTATCCTACTTTTATGCTCTTTCTGACATACCCAACTCTCGCTTCCATACAATAACGTTGGAATAAGCACAGAATTATGCCAAGCGAGTCTAGCTTTTTGACTCAAAACCTCGCTTTGGAATAGCTTACCCAACGCTACATTCACACCCTGCACTCACTCTTCTCTCTACATCCGCGGTGTGCCTTCCATCCCTACTAAAAGCACAACCAAGATATACAATTTCATTCACTTGTTCCAGCACTACATCATCAACCAAAACTCTTACATCCGTTCTGGCTACGTCTCTTTCAAACACCATTATTTTGGTTTTCATCGCATTCAAATGTAAGCCCCTTTCTTTGCAATCTCGTTCCATAACTGTGACCAGTGCTTATAGCTCAGATGGTGTAGAGCCCAAAAGTTCAGCATCATCTGCATAAAGTGGCAGTTCACCACTTTACAGTCTAAATACATTGACTGCACCGCACGCAGCAGGGACCCGACTGTCGCATAATCTGGCAAAATGTCGCAAAGTTCCTTACGTATAACCCTATCAAACGCTTTTTCGAGATCCACAATACAGCAGAAAACCTTCTGACCAACAGCCAAATGCTTCTTTACAATGTTGCGGAGCGAAAACACTTGATCCGTACATCCTCTTCCAGACCTGAAACTGCCTTGAGCCTCCCACAATGTTCCATCGGACATCCCTTGCATCCTCCTTTCAACTATTTTTCCATACACTTTTGTTGCTAAACTGATCAAACTCATGGCCCTGTAACTTGTACAGTCCATGCGTGAACCCTTGCCTTTATACAAGGGCACGATGACCGCACGTCGCCAGTCTTCGGGTACGCTGCCGGTCTTCCAACATTTGTTGCAAAGAACCCAGAAAGAGTTCCGGATGGCAGGACCACCAAGTTTGATCATCTCAGCTGTAACCATATCTACTCCCGCAGCCTTACCATATTTCATACTTCTTATCGCCCATTCAACTTCTTGTTTCATAATGCCGTCAGATGCCTCCGCTATTTCCGAGTAGTGTGGTTAATGTTTTATTTATTGATATAATGTACTTTATAAGCATTATTATTGAAAAGTATATGCGTTCTGCAGTTCTCCTAAACATAAACTATAAGTGCCAGATTTTATGCTCCTGCGTAAGCGCAATTTTTGTAAGAAGGGGTCCAAAGTTTTGGCATCACGTATTAATATATAGATATTTATGACTCACAAAACATTCACGGGCGACGGGTTGCCGACCGCTGCTCCAAAACATAATATGATCATAGCAATGTTATGTCAGCAGGAATAGAAGATAATGGCGGCAATTTTGTTACGCACTCACTAAACTAATTTTAAGCTATTGCTATCTTCTTCCAACGATATAAATAGAAAGAGAAAAAAACTGGTTAGTAAGGAATGTCATTTCTACAGACTTTTTATCTATTCCTCGGAAAAAGTTGATAAAAAACTCGTCATATCTCTTTTCTTTTTATTTTATTGGGAAAAGATAGCATATACTTAAAATAAGTTTTGTTGGTGGTCAGCTAAATTTACCACCAATATCAAACTGTAAATTAAAAACTTATCGTTAATTGTCTCTTACATTTTGTTTCGTAGAAAAGTAAATTTTTATATTTTTCAAAAAAGATCTGTACGCGGAACAAGGAAAATTAAATTTGTGTTAAGATAAAACTTAAATTTGTATTGCTTTAGGACGATAAAAATTCTGAATAAAGCTATATTAGCAATGAGAAAGCATCAGGTGCTAGGCTTTGATAAACGAGAAATATGTTTTCCTGTCCAGATAATCTTTATTAATTTATCCAATACCTTTACCAGTGATGTACAAAGTGTTTAAATTAAACTTCCCGCAATAAATGCCCGAGCTGTTTCCCACAAGCATTTTTAAAGTTGAGGAAAAAATGTAAAATAGATAATGTAAGTCGCATAGACCGTGGCGTAGGTGCTTATGGTGCATTGTCGATCGAAGGCTTAGATACTAACCATACGACCGAACTGAAAAAAATGTGATAGTAAAAACCGTAAGAAAAAGTCCGTGGAATAAAACCGTTAAAAGAGACGTGCGCAGGCGCGACAGTCGTATATACAAGCTTTCTCTTTCTTCCTCTTTGTTTTCTTTCTCTCATCCCTTCTCTCTCTAATACCACTCCATCCCACCAATGCATGAATTATGTCGATTCTACATTAGCCGAAGGAACTTCGTTCCCACCTGGTGTCCCACGACACTACATTTATATTTTTTTAATTATTTTTACTCTGACGGCAGTAAATTTTGCCAAATTATTCATACCAAAGGTCACTAAATTTTACACAATAACATATGCAGGACTTTGTACTAAGAGAAGGATACGTGGTAAATTCTTTGATGAAATTGTCAACATCTATAAAAATATTGTCGTCAAAACTTTTATTTGCCGCTAAGACTAACTAAAAAAGCTAATTCCTAACTCCAATAAAAAAATTGGCAACACTTTACTTCGATTTTAACAATATATTTTCGTACATCGAATCCGAGGTTTGACCTCCGAATAGGTCACTGACGTAATGGCCGCAGGAATAGGTAAGACGATAAATACAAAATTGGCTATTAAATGAAAAACACTTTAGCTCACCAATTACAAACTGCATAGCAGAAGAATATTTGGCATTTAGGATGCAAAGACCACGTCTATCTATCACAGAAATCCAGTCCTTTTTATCATTTCACTTCATTTCAAATCACAAAAATATTTATTAATACCGAATGGCATTTGCGAGAGTACAATAGGTACCACAAAATATAGATAGGTAGGTAGTCCATATTTTGTGACAATACTATGGTATTTAGCGCGAAACTATAAAAGCACACTACCAAAGTATATAAATACTACGTAATAAGAGACGGATGTTCTATAAATATATAGCAAACCCGAATTTTGTATGAAGTTTGGCTTAAGCGACACAAGACACTTGACGGACAAGTAACAGAATCTGTTAAATATCCTGGTGACAAGGTACAGCCCGTTTAATTTGAAAGTAAATCTAAAAGCATTCAGGCTTAAGGCAACTAGTGTCATATGATTCAGTTGAATAGAAAACATAGCAAACTTAATACTTTTATTTTTTATAAGTGTTGCACAAAACTACACACTACTATTTGCATAACAGAATGAATGATAAGTTCCAAATTCAAATGTGATGTGTTTTTTTTTCAATTTGTACCATTGGCCGGAAAGTATTTCTTACAATCATAAAATCTTCAGTTTATAGCCATGCGAGGTATTTACCCAACACTATGTTACTTACCACTGCACTGCTAATTTTGTGTGCGTGAATTCACTCACTCATAATTCATTCGTTTTGTCTAAATAGCATGTAAAATTACACGCACATTTAAATAAATTAAATGAATGTGATGGAAGCCAGACATTTTTGTCAGGATTGTGAGGTTTGGCACTCGGTACTCTGCCTACTCTGTAAGTGACTTAGCGAGAAGATATGCATGTATGTATATAAATATATAAGTAAAATCAGATATAGTTACAGAATTAAAATTGTATTTCAAAATATCTCTCTGTAAGTTGCACAGGAGCTTTAAAACCTAAATCAATATTGTCCGGATTCTGTTTATTTGTTTGAGTGAAAACTATTGTAAAAAATTGCTCGGGTTTTCAATATTTGAAAAACATTCCAATTTGATAATTGTATCTCCGAAAATTCTTTAAACTAATAGCCATAAAAATATTTGACCATTAAAATCTTCGAAAGTTACCTACCTGAACACTATATCTACTTCAAATATATTTTAACAGGTTTCCTAAGTACCGGCGACGAAGTAGCACCAGGGAATGCAGGCCTGAAAGACCAGAACTTTGCGCTCCAATGGGTGAAGAATAACATCATGATGTTTGGTGGCAACCCGGATAGTGTTACCTTGACGGGATGTTCGGCAGGTGGTGCTAGCGTCAACTACCACTACCTCTCACCACTTTCCAAAAGTAAGCTATCATTTGGTTGTATATTTTCTTTAAAATTGGAATGCAAACAAGTAGACAGATTTCCTGGTTGTTAGAAATATACGCCACTTATAGACACCAATGGTGGTAATGGTGCGTTTTCAACCTGAGGCCGGGATGTTAGGCCTCAAGCAAAAGTAAGTTTACCGGCTACCTTACCCTCCGAACCGGAACACGACAACGGCCAGCACAGACGTAACGGCGGCAGGAACAGATAAGGCGGTACTGACAGTCCGGGCGATGCGTAACTCTACCATCTAGTGAAATATCTCGGTATTAGTGACGGTTAGCCTATGCTCGCCTTTTACGAGCTGCCTGGCAGGAAGACAGACGGTCTATTCTTCAAAAGAACCTGAACCAACACGGTGGAAAGTGTTTCCAACTGGTCTAGTATTTATTTTACGTAGTGTGGTAGACCAACACTATTTTCACCTTAAGACTTCTAATATTTGCTTTGCATTTTGATTAATACATATAAATAAACCTTAATCACGCTAGTCCTTAGATTATAATGACTATACTCGTACCGTTTTATTAATAAACATGGACTAAGGTCGGTGTAAAATTAAGTTGATATTATAGTCTGTATCACATTGTAATAAGGACTACAATCCATGTAAACCTTGGAGTAATTTACGGCGCTTTTATTAATAAGATAGATAGAGCCAATACAAACAGCATTAGCATAATAAATATTGGCTACTGATTATCAAATGCAAAAATTTCAAACTTGTAGGTGAAATATCTTATCCAACAAAATTCCTATCAAACAACTGGAAACACGATTTAATTGTTTAAACATATTTTTAAACTTTTACTGGCGAATAAGTTGAAAAATCTTTTAGAAAGACTTATAAAATAAAAGTTTCTTAAAATTAATCAATCTTATCCCCGTGGTTGTTTTCAATGAAAAATTTTTTACCCCCACGAAAGTTTGGCATCCATCCCTGAGTAAAAGGGACGACACATAAACTAAAGTCACTTTATAAAAAAAATGTGTTGCTTAGTTCTTATGAGGGAACATTAATAGGATAAGACTCTTATATGGCTGGAAGTGAGTATTACAAAACTTTGGTTGACCTCAAAAATGCTATGTTTAATAAAAATTATAATCACATCAGATAAGAATCCCACTTTGACTTAATATCGAGTTCAATCGAGTCTTATCCCGCGTTGGTTCAGGTCTCCTATGTAGAATAAATCATCTGCCTTTCTACCAGGATTATGAAATTATCAATGGTGAAGGCTGAAATAAATTTAAAATAAGTTAACTGAGCTTAAGTTGACTGCAATTGAAGTCGCTTTTTGGATGAGAGACTAAACAAATAGATAAGGAATCCCTAGGGCCAATCAGGCAGATCCATTGCAGAACTAATGTTCTATCCGTATTGAAACTATAATAATACTAATTATTCCACTAATGTATACCAAGTATATATAATGTGTATCAAGTAATCCAAAAAAAATAAAATGTTTGATAACTCTTTTTTTATGGTAATGGAAGACAAACAAGCAGACGTATTTCCTGATGGTAAGAAATTCACACCGCCTAGAGACACCAAAGCTGGTAATGGTGCGATGCTAACCTAAAGCCGGGATGTTAGGCCTCGAGCAAAAATTAAGTTAACGGCTACCTTACCCTCCGAACCTGACCACGTCAACCACCTAGAAGGATATCACGGTGTTAGTGACGGTAAGTCTATGCTCGCCTTTTACGAGCTGCTTGGCAGGAAGGTAGATGGTCTATTCTGCAAAGGAGCCCGGACCAACACGGGGGTTCAACCCCTCAAAACCTACATTTAATATGGCTAAGAACCACAAAAAACCGCATCTACTTTCGTCCATTTGCTGAAGAACTACGATGCCACATACAGACACACAAACAGACTTCATTTTGCTTACGATATTCTAAAAACCCTTTCGACAATAGTAATAAATTTGTATCCTCGTACTGGAAAAATATATATTACACAATTGCTCTCCCCTGTCAAAACCCAGCCTCATAGAGGTCGACGGTCGAGGCTTAACAATAACACGGAACATTGTAGAGGTGGTTCGTGTTATATCTCCTTATTTAGGTCTAAAATCTAAAATTAAACATTGACTAAGTCTCGGTAAAACATTGTCTAGTGAAAAGCATCTTGATTTAAGGCTTAAGGAACAATGGTTTATCTTTTAATGCAAATTTATATCACCATTTTCCTCTCTGACATAAGGTGTAAGAACTGTTGACGGAATAATGCAAATGTTTTATTTCTAACCAGCGGCCCGCCCCGGCTTTGCACGTTTATGAAATATACAGATAAACCTTCCTCTTCAATCACTTTATCTATTAAAAAACCCGCATCAAAATCCGTTGTGTAGTTTTAAAGATTTAAGCATACAAAGGGACATTGGGACAGAGGAAGCGACTTTGTTTTAAACTATGTAGTGATGATCTCTTTTATTTACATAAGTCGAGATGAATAATAATTATTTAATTGTTAAGGTTTTCTCAGCAATATTTTTCATATTATAGTCAAATATTTTACTAATACAAATAATATTCCATTATAGATCCATTTGCGCCTATTTATTTAAAGGAGAGATTTAAGTTCTGTAACAGTGAGGTAAAATTCCTCAGGTCCAATGATAATTATACTCTTCAAGTTCCCTCTCGTAACACTTGTTACTATAGTCGTTCTTTTACCTCGCAAGCAGTGAGGCTTTCGAATTCTCTTCCCATACATATCAGGAGAGCTCCAAATATTAATATTTTTAAAACTATGTTAAAGCGTCACTTTCTGCGTTCACTGTGATTAATACTTTTATTGCTTGTTCTAAATTCTAATACCTATAAGTAAAACAGGCTTCTGCTTTTAGGATGATTTATTTTGTATATTAGTAGAGGCATTTTTATATTTTTAAAAGCACCATTACATAGTATTCTGCTAAATCTTGTTCCATACTTAAGGGTTGCCTGGAAGAGATCGCTGACTTGGCGATAAGGCCGCCTTTGTGTATATTATAATTTAAGTTTTATTTGATGTATTTGTAATTTCTTTGTATTTGGTGCACAATAAAGAGTTATTGTATTATTGTATTGTATTGTAATAAACATATTATAGTCAACTATTATATGTTTATTATTATTAATAGATGGATTTGTTGGTTTCAACAAATTAGGTGTAGCAAAACTACAAAATAGATACACAACTATTACGATTATATTATTATTTAGTCTCAAAAAAATGCTCTGTCGAAAATAATAAATATTTTTTTTATTAGCCTTAACAACTTTATAACTATTGTAATGGTAGTTTTGAATCGGCGCCAAATACAAACCCCATTTCTTAGAGTGTTTTTTTTTAATTTTAAATGTTGGCAATCTTTTAATTTGAGATACACACAACAAAACATTAAATAACATTAAATAATACAGATACAGAGTACACAAAAATCGTACCCTACAAAATCGGGCCACTAAAGACATAAAAATAACCGTTCAACATTAAAACCAAAGCCGGCCGCCTAGTACGTATATAAATAAATAATAAATAAATAAATATCTCTGGACAAGTTACAATTACAAATGGACAAGTAAGCAAATTATATGCTTGTGTTATGGGTGTTAGTCAACGATTATAATACATAGAAATACTTAAATAGATACCAGAATAAATTTTATAAGCACCCAGACCCGGAAATGCAGACATCTACATGTACATCGCGCAAAAAACACGTTCAAGGATATTATTTCTGTAGTTATATATTATAGTAAAATATCAATCATCCCGTATTGTAATTATACTCGTCGGTCGAGTTGCTAGCGTACGCACCTAACTCCCGGACGAGGATCGGGTTCAATTCGCGACAGGACAGGCATTTGTGCAATGAACATTTGGATATTTGATTACGGGTCTGAGTGTGTATTAAATTTATTCTTGTATCTATTAAAGTATTTCTATGTATTAGAATCATTAAGTAACGCCCATTTCACAAGCGTATAATTTTCTTACTTCAATCTGAGTAACTTGTCCAGGAATGTTCAAATTATTTATTAATGCTTATTTATTATGTATCTAAGTACGTATTTTCTTAGGGTTAATTATTTTTCAAAGTTTAAATTGGTTGGATAAACTACCTAGTTTCCAGTATCCAACCATTTTGTACTGCTATTAAAAACCACTTTTTACAGATCTTTTTAACAGAGGGATAGCCTTTAGTGGGTCAGCTTTCGCGTCTTGGACCCATGCAGTGAAGCCAGCACAGAAGGCCAAGACTCTAGCCACTATCGTGGGATGTCCTACAACCACCAGCCGGGAAATGGTAGACTGTCTCAGATACAGGCCTGGGGAAGTTATCGTCAATGCCCAAATTGACATGTTTGTGAGTCTGAGCAATTTTTTTAATGTTATATTCTTTATTTTTTCATTTGTCTGCTTGCTCAAGCAAACTTTTCCATTCTGTGATACGAAGGCCCAGACACAAGCAATTATCGCGAAATGTAAGCTTTAACCGGTATTTTTTTATGATATTGGAAGGCAAACAAGCAGACGGATTTAGTAAGAAATTCACGCTGCCTGAAGAGACCAAAGGTAATAATGGTGCGTTGCCAACCTGACGCCGGAATGTTAGGC
This sequence comes from Calephelis virginiensis, assembly GCA_002245475.1. NCBI lineage: Eukaryota > Metazoa > Arthropoda > Insecta > Lepidoptera > Riodinidae > Calephelis > Calephelis virginiensis. Next base: position 23,253 of record NJDC01003517.1, read on the forward strand.
CTCAAGCAAAAGTAAGTTTACCGTCTACCTTGCCCTCCAAACCGGAACACATCAACGGCAAACATTGGACGTTATGGCGGCAGGAATAGGTAGGGCGGTGGTACCAATCCGGGAGTCTACCACCTAGTAGGATGTTAGTGACGGTCGCCTATGCTCGCCTTTTCTGAGCTGCCTGGTCCATTCTATGATACCGATATAGAGGCCAAGACACAGGCAATTATCCGTCTGTATCGGTTTGGTATTAAGTTGTACAAGCATTTAACACTTTTGGTATCTATAGGCAGCTTTGCGTATTTCGTATCATAATGAAACGAGTGTGCTTTTTGCCTTAACAAAAGCGATCTCTGAATTGTTAGTACTTACTGGATTTTCGTCTTTTCAAACAGGTTCGTCTGTAGGTATTGTTATAAAAATATGTCAAAAAGCTTCCTGTTTATTAATAGTACAGTACCGTGTTAATTGGAAGTCTAAACTTCAACGCTTAAACGTAAGGCACAACCGAAATAGACACTATGATGCCTGGCCTGAAATACATCAGGCCTGTAAGAACAGCCTAAAACAATTATTGGCATTAATCTGTTATCATACAAACAAAACATGCATAAGGGCAATGATGAATGTAAAGGAAGCCAGACAGGTTTATCAGGATCGTTAGATCTGGCACTCGGTACTCTCTGCCTACTTCGTAAGGGACTTGGCGTGAAGATATGTATGTATGTAATCTGTTATCAGGATTGGAAGATACACTTGTTCACACTATTCCCTCCAACAACTGAGCTTGCTGGAAGCAAAGGAGCCTTCCTGACGCAATATCCGTATCACGCTGCGATATCCGGAGCTATGCACAAGGTGCCACTAATTGCATCTGTTACATCTGAAGAAGGACTGTATCCGGCAGCTAGTAAGCATGTTTTTAAATTATAATACATACTGGAACCGAAACTTGAATGAAGTAGATTCATTATCCCAATTCTGATGCAAGAGATCCTGATTGAATAGAGCAGGCAAAGCAAGTATTGTTATTATTTATTATTATTTTTATGATAATGGAAGGCAAACAAGCAGACGGATTTCCTGATGGTAAGAAATTCACGTCGCCTAGAGACACCAAAGGTGGCAAAGGCGCGTTGCCAACCATAGGCCGGAATGTTAGGCCTCGAGCAAAATTAAGTTTACCAGCTACCCTTACCCTCTAAACTGGAATACGTCAATCGCAAGCATTGGACGTTATGGTGGCAGGAATAGGTAAGGCGGTGGTCGTCACACGTGCCTCTTGTAAGGTGAATGTGAATAAAAATATTTCTATTCTATTCTATCAATCCGGGCGAGTCGCTGCGAAACTCTACCACTTAGTAGGATGTCACGGTGTTAGTGACGGTAAGCCTATGCTCGCCTTTTACGAGTGGCCTGACAGGAAGGCAGATGGTTTATTCTGCAAAGGAGCCCGGACCAACATAGGGAAAATAAAAGTTATTATATATTATATTAGTAATTAAAAGTATATGACAGCAGCTGAAACAAGAATGACAAAATGTTTAATTCCTTTCTAACCCGTTAACGCGGGTAGTTATGTCCTATAGATACACAATTCTGAGTACCCACCAAATGAGTTCATCATTACAGATGAAATTCACATTTTAGAATGGCCATAACTTTCGTTTCTCGCAACGTATTTTTATTTTAGCACTTGCCCTGTGCTTGGGATAAATTTCTATAAATTTTAAAGAAAGAAAAAATTTCGCCCCAGACAGGATTTGAACCTGTAACCTTTCGTCTCAAGCCGACGAATGCTCTAACCAATTGAGCTACTGAGGATTCAAGTCCCGTGGCGAAATGTTTAATTCCTTTCTAACCCGTTAACGCGGGAAGTTATGTCTTATAGATACACAATTCTGAGTACCCACCAAATGAGTTCATCATTACAGATGAAATTCACATTTTAAAATGGCCATAACTTTCGTTTCACGCAACGTATTTTTATTTTAGCACGTGCCCTGTGCTTGGGATAAATTTCTATAAATTTTAAAGAAAGAAAAAAAAATATTGAACCTTAAAAAAACCAGTCAACAGAATGGGAGTTTCCTTTTAAAGAGTTTCCAACAAAAGTTAAGAATTTAGTGTACTGTAAAAGAAGTAGCACTGGCAAAATAATTGTTCAGTCTTTCTTCGGAAAAACTGAACATTGTGCAATAGTTTCGCTTGAAAATCAAAGGACATTTACTGCCAATTGATATGCAAACCATTGCTAGCCTAGTGACTAGAAAAAGTTCGCGAAAAGCGTCCTAACAATCATCCTTGACCACAGCAACGCGTCTGCACATTCCGCTAAGAGAATAAATGCGTGTTTGAAGGCTTCAAATGTGGAACGAGTGGCACAACTGCCATGCAGCCCGAACCTTGTACTTTGCGACTTCTTTTAATTCCCAAGAATAAGAGATAAACTGAGAGGTGTACGATTGTCAAGCCTAGAAGCGGCGGTGAATGTATTCCAAGAAATCGTTGAAAAAGTCGCTACTGAAGACAGGACCCACTGCTTAACACAATGGTTCCATCGAATTGAAAAATGTGTAAATATTAAGGGTTTATACTTTGAAAAGCAATCAATTATTCAAAAACATTTTATCTAGTCTTATTTATCAGAATCCAGAAACTTTCAATATGACCTAAGTAGTTCCGAGTATATATGTTTTTATATTAATCTCTCCAATTTAAATAAAAGAAACCAATGAGAGTAAGTTTACATCTTTATCGGACAAATTTCGATGCGGATTTTAGTGATCGATTTTTTTTGCTACATTACGGATACGTTTTAACGAATATATTGAAAATTTTTAATTTTATCAGCTAAATATTTTAAAGTCCTATATAATTTTTAAACTATTTTTTTACGAGTACATCTTTGGTGTGATCGCAAAGATTATTGCAATAAGTATATTTGATTTCTTCTTTGATGGAATATTTTTTCTGTAAAGACAAAACACATGAAATGCAAGGATGTTTGTTTGTAAATATCACGTTATATCACAATTGTCATATTACATTTGTTATGAGCAAACTCACGTATTTTTAAAACTTCCGGTAGTCTTTCACCAGTGAAATTACCCACACCAACTATTGTTACAGCTTACCAGACAGACCCCAGCATCCTCCCAGAATTAGAATCCAGGTGGGAGCACCTGGCCAGCAACATCTTTGAGTTCAACGACACGCTGCCCCTCGACCAACGGTCAGCCGTCGCTGCGACGATCAAGCAACAGTACCTCGGCGGCAAAACTGTCAGCCAAGAGACCTTCGCCCAATTAGTACAGGTGAGAACTTTATAATCATAATATTAATACGTGAAGAAAAAACTATGGACCCCTATTTACGAAAACTGCACGGGCGGAGGAGTATGAAATTTGCCAACTTATAGTTTATGTTTTAGAGAAATGACGAACACATATATATATTTAGTAATAATGCTACTAAAGTGCATTACATAAAAAAACACTGCACATACTACCATGCATTTGACACACACAAATATATTGATGTTTACGATAAAAGATCACAGATGGCGCACAATTTATATTCATAAAGTGGAAACAAAGTAGTTAGTCTTAATAAAAGAAGATGACGTTCTTATCAAAAAGATATTAAAATTCATTATGGTCGAATTTTAACCAATGGGCGACCACTAGTCTTATTAAATTTAATATCCGTGTTAAACTACAAAAAATGAGATAGCTTTCAATTTTATTCATCGTTTACTTTTATAGTAATAGCTTAAATTTGGCAATAGCTAAAATTCTTCAAGTATGTAATTTTAATAATACAAAGTTTCAGCAGGGCTACTGTCATCGTCATAAACCGGTAAATCCCAGTTGTTTCTGACATTTGCTTTTATTTTTTTGCCAATTATTAGTCCACTTTGGATGGTCTTCATCATGCAGAATCCATTGGCACACAACTCTAATTCTATGACTACAAGATTTCTATTGAATTGGCCCCTTATATCGACAGCTGTTGATTTTATAATGCTTTGTATAGCCTTAATACAAAAAAATAAACACTTTTAAACACTGTCTGAAAATGGATTGTCAGCCAATAACATGATGCCACTTCATCCACCGTTAGGGTGTTATTAGCAAACTTGAAGTGTTTAGTTAAACAGCATTCTTTATTTATTTTGTGGTAAATCGACTGCTATTCTAATAGGCGGTTTATGCAAAACATGAGTCTATCGCCTTTTTGCTTCTGTGGTCTAGCGGTCCAGCGTCGGACTTAACTTCTTGAGGTTTCGGGTTCGATCCCTGGATTGAGCAGTAACAAAATAGAAATTGTGTATTTGAATTTTTTAATAAAAATAAATGTAGCCCGAGATTGGATACGTGCCCGGTTGGCGGTAAGCTTGCTATCTATCACACTGTGAGACTTACTTGGACTAGTCGTGGGTTCCCTGGTTGTGCCTATGCCTAGCTCTTCGGGGAAATGGGCGTAAAGATACTTACTTACTTATATAAGTCTAATACTTACGGCAACTTTCGTGCATTCTGCCATATCGTAGACATTAATTTTTCCATATCCGCTGTGTTAGTAAAGCACATATAATTGGTGCATCGCTGTCCTGAGGCTAGTATGTTAGGCCAAATTTTACCTGCTACTTTACCCGGACATCACCGAACATCCGAACCCGGACCGGAACATGTCACTATCATAATGGCGGCAGTAATAGGTAAGGCAGTGGATACGTACCGGGCACAGCATCTACCACCAATGCTCTTCTAGGTAATGACCCATACTCGTCTACGAACTAACAGAGAGGAACAGTCTACTCGGGAAATCCGAACCAACACGGGAATTTTATGAAATCGGAATAAACATCTAAAAATAAATTATTGTTTAATACTAAATTGTACTCATTACCAAATCCCCAATTAAACTTAATAGGGTTTCCTTAATAAATAGTCGTTAGGTAGGGAGGTACTTTGTGGATGGGATTATGCAACATATCACTAATTAATTGATTGTCTAATAGTTTCACACAAAAGGATTTATTTCTCTTTTTAAGAAAAATAATTATTTCGTGATTCTTTTAAATGTAACGCTTATAGCTACCGGTGGCTTTGTTTGTGTAATTTGGCTACGGGATGTAATGGTATTTTAATATTATTATGAAGGATTATATACTAAGGAGACGTAAAAATTCCTCTTAAGTTTACACTGCAGTTACAATCTTTATATAATACCTACCCGTCTTTATAATTATTTGATTGTTTAATAGTTTCACACAAAAGGATTTACTTTTCTTTTTAGGAAATAGAATTATTACGTGATTCTTTTAAATGTAACGCTTATAGCTACCGGTGGCTTTGTTTGTGTTATTTGGCTACGGAATGTACTGGTATTTTAATATTATTATGAAGGATTATATACTAAGGAGACGTAAAAATTCCTCTTAAGTTTACATTGCAGTAACAATCTTTATTTAATACCTGTCTTTAATTACTTTAAGAGATTTCAAAGAAGAGGAGGGTTGTGCAATCACTCGGCTACTTACGAACCGATTTTGAAGACTTTTTAAAAAAAATGAAGGCTATGATTCCAAGATTTAAGCTTAAGATTATGATTCCCAAACAAATTTTATCACGATTCGACTAGTTGTGGTTGAGTTATGTCGACGAAGTTTTTTTTTAGATTGTGATCTGGATTACCACAAAGACAGAAATTTATTTGTATTTTTTTATTTATTTTTACGATATTGGAAGGCAAACAAGCAGACGGATTTCCTGATGGTAAGAAATTCGCGCCGCCTAGAGACACCAAAGGTGTTAATGGTAAAATCATTAGCTATCTTTCGAAAATAAGGATTATCAAGTCGTGACGTGGTACCAAATGAAATAATTGGAGTCTTTTTTTTAGTGTAGTAATTTTTATAACATACAAATGAACCTAAACCTGGCAACTCGTGATTTAGCCCACTACCACTTTTATTTATGACATTGAAAGGCAAACAAGCAGACGGATTTCCCGATGGTAAGAAATTCACGGTGCCTAGAGACACCAAAGTCTGTAATGGTGCGTTGCCAACCTGAGGCCGGGTTGTTAAGTCTCGAGCAAAAATAATTTTAATGACTACCTAACCCTCCAAACCGGAACACGTCAATGGCAAGCACTGACGTTATGGTGGCAGGAATGCGTAAGGCGGTAGTACCAATCCGGGCAGTTGCTGCGAAACTCTACCACTTAATAGGATGTCACGGTGTTAGTGATGGTAAGCCTATGCTCGCCTTTTACGAGCTGCCTGGCAGGAAGGCAGATGGTCTATTCTGCAAAGGAGCCCGGACCGGACGGGAAAACCATTGGAAATTTTTTGAAATAACACTATGAATCTAGAATAAATTACTTCAAATAACAAATTAATCCGCCTTAGTTTTGATAAAGCGATTGAGATCTGACTCTTCTTGAAATTTCGATCTTTCGATTATACTGTCAAAAAAATAATTTGTAAATCTTTATCTATATGTATATCTTTTTTGTCTATAAACAAGACAAAAAAGATATATAGATAAAGGATAATAATCTTTCTTTCTAGGCCCTTGGAGACCGTTTATTCGTGGCAGATGTAGGTAGACTGGCAGAGATCCACGCCCTTCGTTCAGGACAGCCGACCTATATGTACAGATACAGCTACCACGGAGAGAACAGCTATTCGAACCATATGTCAAAGAATAAAAATAATTACGGTATAGCTTTTTTAATTTACTTAATTATTTTAATATTTTATTAGGTACTTAATTTAACTGTCTAACTACACCGATCAACCACGAGGCTCGGGTTCGATTCCCGATGCCTGCCGCATTTGTGTGATGAACATTTAGATGTCTGCATTTTTGGGTCTGGGTGTTTATTAAATTTATTCTGGTATCTATTTAGGTAAGTACTTATATATATTAATATTATCGACTAACACCCATAACACATGCATATAATTTACTTACTTTAGGTTTAGGTTCAATTTGTGTAACTGGTCCAGTGATATATTATTACCCACAATTATTTTTTTATTTTAACCGAGTTAATACATTCAATACCAACGATTCTAATACATGGAAATACTTAAATAGGGATATATTAAAATAGGTATCTATTTAAGTATTTCTATGTATTAGAATATACCCGTAACACAAGCATATAATTTGATTACTTTGGGGTTAGATTCAATTTGTGTAACTTGTCCAGAAATATTTATTATTTCTTATTTATTTATTTATTTAGATTTAACCCCCAAAAGAGAAACGGTTACGGATAGATTTTGTCTGAGTTATTGTTTTTTTAATTTTTAATATTACCCCATCGCCTCTGTGGTCTAGCGGTCCGGGTGTTGGACTTGACTGTATGAGGTCCGTCTGTATTACCCCCGAGGTCTAGCGGTCCATTGTTGGACTTCATTAGGTTCCAAGTTCGATCCCTGGGTCTGGAAACAATTAAAAAATAAAATGTTTCAAACAACGTTATCCTGAAATTGGATATGTACCCGTTCGGCAATAGTTTTGTTACCTATTACATTGGGAGTTCAGCTGGTCGTGGATACCCTGGCTGTACCTCTGCCTACAACTTCAGGGATACGGACGTGAAGTTACTGTTTTTTATTATTACATACAGTATAAGATTAGAAATGTCGGTCTGCGATAACATTAGTAGTAAAAAAAATATCGTCACGCCTATAGCCCCGATGAGGTAGGCAGAGGCACTACTAGAGCACTCATGACTAGCCGAATACACTAAGTTGCATAATGTGAGAGGTGGCAAGTTATCACCAACCGGGCACATATCTAATCCCCTCGCATTTTGTTTCATTAGAAAATTGGAAAAACCAAATTTTCTTATTGTTGTCCGACCCGGGATTCGAACCCGGGACCTCATGCATTCAAGTCCAACACCTGAACCGCTAGACCACAGAGGCGATACTACAGACACTAGAATATTTTTCATCATAAAGCATGAATTACTTGGAATCGGATTATTATATGCATAAGACAAGTCAGAAACTTCAAGGATGAAACAGGAACTTTGATAAGACTAGCTCTTTGTTCTCTAATAGGGTAATAAAATTGGGTCGAAAGATGGCTCAGCAAGATCAAAGGAAAACACCGTCTTATTTATAAACATAACAAAACTACTCCATGGCTTAAGTAGGTACCTACTTTTTTCTAAGACACGCATAGATTTGCACTGAAGGGTTAAGGCAGGTTCTTCGAACGCGGGCCCGTAAATTAAAAAAATTGTAATGGCGGACCAGTAAATTAAAATAAATCTTGAGGCGGGCCGGGATCTTAATTAAAAACACCAAAAAGAGTTGTAAATACGAGTATAACGATTATAAAACGTTGTACAAAAAAAAAATAAGACAGTTTCTTTTTATTTTTACAATATTTTACTTTAATACATTCGATTTATGAAGTCTTAAAATGTGAAATACGCGTTACATATGTTTGAAGCATAGATTCAGTATCTTAATTGTTCCAATTTCAATAGTCTTTTAACTTTTCGACCATTTTTTTAAGGAGATTTATATTTTTTCTGAAAAAAAATGCTCGGCGGGCCGGATCAAAACCTCTCACGGGCCGGATTCGACCTGCGGGCCGTAGTTTGCCCACCACTGAGTTAACTAACGGACAGACTGACATATCAAATCTAAAAGGATTACGAGTTAATGTACAATAAGTCGCGATTTAAGAAGGTTATTTATTTTCATAATTCGTAAGTTTCATTAAAAATTTCTTCTGTCCATTTTAGGGTTTCGTAGCCGAATGACAAAATACGGAATCCCTTTAGATTTGACATGTCCGTCTCTCCGTCCGTATGTCACAGCCAAATAGGTAATTTATTCCCAAGTGTGTAGTTACTTATATTCTGTGAAACGCTTTATGATTTTTGTACAGATATTTTAAAAAAAATTGTTTTTCGCACTAGCACATCTTTATAAACTAGTGAAGTAATAGGGCCAAAATTATGAATAATTGAGACTTGAATCGCCTCTGTGGTCTAGCGGTCTCGGTGTTGGACTTGACTGCATGAGGTCCTGGGTTCGAATACCGGGTCGGTCAACATAAAGAAAATTGGATTTCTCCAATTTCCTAATTAAAAAAAAAGTTGGTCGGGATTGGAAATGTGCCCGGTTGGCGATAGGCTTGCCACCTATCACATTATGGGACTTAGTGTCTTCGGCTAGTCGTGGGTGCCTTGGTTGTACCTCTGCCTACCTCTTCGGGGATATGGGCGTGAAGACACTTTTTTTTTAAATTGAGACTTCGGCTGAAAGTCTCGGACACCTAATGTCGTTTTTATTAGGTACTTAATCAATGGTTTACATTACATTAGGCCGCCTCCTTGGTCGAAGGGCTAGCGTAGACGCCGAACTGCAACAACCAACTGCGGGGTTCGGGTTCAATTTCAGACTAGAGCACACGTATTTTGTCTTATGAACCTTTAGATGTCTGCATTCCCGGGTCTGGGTATTTATGAAATTTATTCACGTATCCCTTTGAATATTTCTATGTATGAAAATCGTTGACTAACACCCATAACACAAGCATATCATTTGCACACTTTGGGGTTAGACTCATAGAATAATATATTATAATTATTATTTATTGTTATTTATTTATTTATTCATAAATTTAGATTATGAAATCTGATTATATAATATGGTTTTATTTCATTTATAATAAAATATCGAAAAACCTGAATTTTGAGTTAACTCTATTTTGAATGAACGTGAGATATAATATAACAACAGCTGCTAATCTGAGTGTATTTCTAAATGTTTTAGTACTTAAATTCAATCTTTTTTCAGGTGTGAGTCACGCTGATGATGTATTGGAAATCTTCAAGTACCTATGGAACTCGGAGAAACCTGATGATGTCAAAATGAGAGAAGCCCTACTCGACATGGTTTATAGCTATGCTTCTACCGGGTAAGATTTTTTCACCCAAATATGTGAATGTGTTGCCTACCTGAGGATGGGATGCTAAGGCGCTTTTTTCGAAATCGCTAAAGTGTTATTACTTTAAGGCTTATTATTTTTAACAGGCAACCCAAAATACCCAACGCTCCTGAGTGGCTGCCGGTCACGTCAGGCGCAACTGAGTTGAACTACTTGGAGATAGCCGGACCGAACAATGTGGCCATGAAGAGTAGCAGCGACTTTGGCCACAGGACCTTCTGGGATGGTCTTGGCTTTATCGAAAATCAAAATTATCAAATTAATTTAAGGGATGAATTGTAATTTTTATAGAAATGGTTATTAAAAATTTAATTAAAGCATTTGACGTATAAAATTATTTTCTATGTTTTGTTTTATGTTACAATATTTATTTAAACAAATCTGTAATATAAAAATGAAACGCTAAGTGTTGGTAAGCGCATAACTTCCGAACGACTCGACCGATTTGGCTAATTAATTTATTATTGTGTTAGTTATTATCATGAGAAGATTTTTATGGAAAGAAAATCCGGAAAAGATGCAGGGAAAATGGGAAAAATAATACTTTATTATTTCCCATACCGAACGAGTGAAACGAAGTTTGACGGGACAGCTAGTTATATATAAAATTGATACAAATTGTCACACAAAGTCCGAAGTCTCAGGTTTGAAACCAATTTCTCCACATTTCTGCATATTTTTTGTTTGTATGAAATACTCTTTTTCATGGCATTACTTAGCGAACAAGCGCATGACGCTCCAATCAACAATAAAACTATCCCAAGACAATCGTGATCTATACAAACCAAAGATGTTATAGCTGCATCGCTGTTCTGTAGCTATTCTTAAGCCTACTGTGCAAGATTATCAATAAAACTAACCTGTACTTGACCACAGTTATCTAGGATTTTAAAAATTTACACCCGTTGGTATCCCTGAAGAGGTATGTAGAGGCGAAATTAACACCAACGACTAGTCGGAGATAGTAACAGTCAGTTTCCGAATCGCCAATCAATTTTAATTTGTGATTTATCTCTTTATAGTAACTGTTTAACCTGAGTTCGATTTAGAAGTCTTGACCTAACTTTTTTTTATGATATTCGAAGGTAAACAAGCAGACGGATTTCCTGATGGTAAGAAATTCACGCCGCCTCGACACACCAAAGGTGCTAATGGTGCGCTGCCAACCTGAGGCCGGGATGTTAGGCCTCAATCAAAAGTAAATTTACCGGCTACCTTACCCTCCAAACCAGAACACGTTATGACGTTATGGCGGCAGGAATAGGTAAGGCGGTGGTACCAATCCGGGTGAGTCGCTGCGAAACTCTACCACCTAGACCTTATCTTAAAGACTGTCTTAAGAAGATAAATTGCAAATTAAAATTGATTGGACAAGGAACATGAAACTTTTAAAATACAAATTATTTGTAAAACAAATACTATAGCTAAGAAGGTATGATTATTAACATTTGAAAAGTAAATTATTAAGTTTTTTTTTTGGGTTCCGTAGCCAAATGGCAAAAAATTAAGGCCTTGTAGTTACTATACTGGTAACAACTATACTGGTAAAACTTAGTAAGATGATGTATTCTTTGAACCGCATTAAGATTTCGACACAAAAATAGAAAAAATCGGTACGAGTGGGGTATTTGTCCATACGTATGAGGTATCTATATATAGATAGATTTCAAAAAATGATATTAGGTTTTATATTTTTTTCTAAACTGAATAGTTTAGTGAGACTGTAACTTCTTAAAGCAGAAAAGTATACGTAAGTATAAATAAGTATCTCTGGACCAATTACAAAAATTAATCTAACCCCAAAGTAAGCAAACTATATGCTTATGTTATAAGTGCTGGTCAACGATACTAATACCATATACATACTTAAATACTCGTAGATAGTGTAATATATTTCATATTTAATTATGATGAAACTTAAAATTTAATAACGATAAAGCTAAAAAGAATATATATAATTTACATTGCCGTGTAAACTTCCACCAAAAATTGTTTTGAATGACATCTGGTCAGTAGTTTTTTAATACGTCAATAACCGCAACATGAACTACAAGTTATATTACTTTCTGCTACGAAACCCCTTCATAGACGAGTCCAATTCGCACTTGGCCGCTTTTTTTGTTTACCTACATGTGTGGATGCTGGAATAAACTATCCCTTTTTCTTTTTACCTAAAATGTAGCACCCACTGATAAGAAATATTGTTTTAATTAAAGCGTGATTGTAATCTCTTTAGTTTTTTAATTTAGAGATTAAACATTTTCATAAAATTTCAAAGCCATACTTTCAACAATTCTTTAAAACATATCACTATAAAGCAACAGGCACGAATTCTTATCTTTAACTAATTGAAAAAAGGACTGCCCCGTAACATACTAAAGACTGACTTTCAGGTGTATGACTAGGGATGAAACGATACGAGTAAATCCAAGTAGGTACTAGATACTTTCCTCCGATAGCAAGTACATTTTAGTATCGATACTTTGAAATGAAGTATCGAGTAGGTATCGGTTAAAAGTACTCATATCAGTAAATTTTATGGTTTATGAAAAATTAATATAATGGATGTTTATTTTTTAACATTGAAAAAAAGTTTATCCTAAATTGAAATTTCTGGACGCATCCTAGGCTTAGCTTTGTGTAGTTAGCAGCCTTGACAGTTGACAAATTTGTTAAGCTATGCCCGAAAAAAGTTTAACCAGAAGATATTTACAAATATTGATTTTCTTGAACAGCACCTCGAAAACTTTTTTCATAAATTATTTTGAAGGTGACGTGTTGTACTAGCGTTTACCCGCGACGCTCATGGTCGGGAGCATCTCAATAATTTAATTAAATTATATTTAAATTAAAATATAATTTAATGTTAGAATATTATTGGTACTTTTCAATAAAGAATACCAATACTTGTTACGGTTTTCACTCAAAATTTTGTGATCAATAACGTGTAGGTAAGTATCGATACTTGACGCCCGATACAAGTATGGAGTAAAATATCGATACCCCAGTGGTATCGTTTCATCCCTATCTATGACACCTAACCCAAAAAAAAACTACGACCTCGCATTCAATATCTTGTTACCAACGTTAACCATTATCAGATTCGTCTAAAACCGATGTCTAATTATTATTATCAGGAAATTTTATTTCTTAAATATTGTCTTCAAATAAGTATATTATACTTATAATAAATCTGTAATAGCGTAAATTCTGTAGGTACATTGAAGATAACTATAAAATTATTTTTAAACAAAAAAAACCGCCTTCAAAAACTCTCTAGAACTAAAAAGGATGAAATAATTTGTTATATTATGTATACAAACTATATCCTACCCAAAAATATTTACAAGACCACAACAAAAGTTATCGACGAAACCAACCTATGAATAAACACTTATTTTAATTACTAATTTAATTAACTAATTGATACTCTTCTAATACTTAGTTAATATTATACCTAATACCTACACAATTTCTTATTTTTACGTAGTACTTGAAGTTGGTGCCTCCATTCATCCATGCCTTCAATTATTTTAGTTTCAAAATTAATCAAGAGGTAGCGCCACACGTAAAATTAGATCGCGCTATCGTTGTGTTTTACTATAACTGTATAAGTATATATAATATATATGTATATGTATAATAATATATTTATGTACTCGTATTTATCGTTTTCTGTCGCTCCGAAGGTTGCTTGGTCGTTCGTTATTCATTGATAATGCGTTGATTTGATGTCAATTGTCATCTGAAATTTCAGTTTACATAATATACCTATGTATAATAGTGTTTAGGATTTAACTAGTCGGGTCCCAGTCATTTTTTAATTATTCAAATTGTAGGTTTACTTGTACAGATACATTAGATTAGTTACCTTCGTAGGTCGTACGTAATTGTTTGTGGTTGGATTGATTTGTACCTATTTAGTTTTTAAGGCACCGACTTCAATTGCTACATAAAAAATAAGAAATTGTGTAGGTATTAGGTATAATATTAGTTCGACGACGACACAATAGGTAGCAGATTAAAAGATTTTGATGGCTTTGTATCCATTCCACCAATGTGTGCCACATTCCAAGCAACTGGAGGCTATTGTGAGGTTGAGCGTCGAATGCTACCTCTGATTTTGTGCTGGGCTGTAACAGTGCACAAGCTACAGGGGACAACCCTCGATAGAGCTGTGATAGAAAAAGAAACTTCGCGAAGGGCCAAGTGTACGTCGCTCTCAGTAGACTCAAAACTTTAGACGGAATAGCTCCAAGCGGTTGACGAAACCCCACGATGAACGAGCCTTAGCAGAAATGCTCCGTTTAAGAAATGTTATTTCCGTTGAAGAAGAAATCTAATACTCGTTCATCGTTAGGTATATTTATGTATGTTTAAGTTTTGAGTCAACACAGAGAGAGAGCACTACTTGGATTATACTACAATTTAAGCACTACTAACATTTTTCAAAGTCAATAGAAATCCTAAGCTTGCCCATTTTTTTAATAGTTTCCTTCTCTTCTCCAGAATCCCTTCATCAGATCCTGACTTCCTTGCCATGACACTATCCTTTCAAACAAAAAAGAATTATCCAAATCGGACAAGCTGTTTTCGAGTAATCGCTGAAAATGTTCATCATTAGGGATGCTCTTCATCATCAGCTCATCACCATAACATGATGATTTTTATACGTAAAATCCCTCTCAATTGATAAAAAGTCAAGAAAAACTTTGTGCTTCCATACATTTTTTCAAGAATGCCCTTGATTTTACCAGGATGCCATCATCAGATCCTGACTTCCTTAACATGAGATCACTTGTGAAGTACACCCTTCCAAACAAAAAAAGGACTGTCCAAATCAGACCAGCCGTTATAGAGAAATCGCTGAAAATGTCCTTTAGTAGGGATGCTCTCCATCATAAGTTCATCATCATAAAATTACGATTTTTATACGTAAAATCCCTCTCAATTGATAAAAAGTCAACAAAAATTCTGTGCTTCCATACATTTTTTTCAGAAATGCCCTCGATTTCTCCAGGATCCCATCATCAGATACTGAGTTCCTTTCTATGGGACCACCTGTGGAGCTTACTCTTCCAAATAAAAAAAGAATTTTGCAAATTAGTCCAGCCGTTTAGAAATGATCGCTGAACATACATAAAAAAATAAAAATATCGCGACTAATTGAGAACCTCCTCCTTTTTTCAAGTCGGTTAAAAAATATATGTGCAGACGATTGAGAATAGGAAGGGAAACACATTTCTAGCATTTCTAATTTTTTATACAAGAGGAGGCATACGAGCAAGTGGGACACCTGATAGAAAGTGATCACCGCTGCCCACGGACATCCACAGCACCAGGAGTATCACAGATGCGTTGTCGACCAAGGAATGAGTGCGCTCTTTTCTTGAAGGTCTGTATCTCTTGTCTGTATCCCGAAAGCGATTCGCGCCGAATCTACAGTTCAGTAATCAAATTAAACAAGTAGGTAGGTACATTATATTTCAAAAAAGGATGTAGTCCCGTACCTGACATTGGCTAAATAAGTCGTGAAAAACGATTGAAAGTCATATTAATAAAAGAAGAAGAAGGTTGTAGGCTACTTTTCATTCCGCTTATTGAAGGGATTCTCGTGGGAACGGGTAAAAGTCAAAATAATTTTTGGAACGCTTTGTCCAATTTCGTTCATTCTTTTTTTTTATTTTGTAATAAGTGCTTTACAGATGTTCCTTATTGTTTTTGAAGTCATAAGTTTTGCAATTTAGAAATTTCAGAAATAGCAACATTGCTAAACTGAGCAAATAAATTAAAATCCGGAATGTAGAGAAATATTTGAACTTATGCCCATCCAGTTCCATATAAATACCTATCTTCAATCCAACTAAAAACTAGAAAATAAATTTTAATAAAGAGGAGTTTTATATCACAGTAGCAGAAGATCAAATAATAAATCATATTGATTGACCTCACAATAAAATTATTATAAAATTTAAGTTATTCACAGAAAAAAATAATTAATTAATGATATTTTTTTAAACAATACAATCGTTCTATTGGCAACTATCTATAAGTGGATAGCTTTGAACCGCAGCAAAATGCACCCCACTCTTTTTACTCTGGATTAATTTCTTCTGTTAATAACTTAAATTTTATTATAATTTTATTATAAAGTGGTTCAGTATGATTGTTTAATCTTACTACTACTTTATTAAAATTTATTTTCTTAGTTTTTAGTTCGATTAGAAATAAAAGCATGTTTTTTTAAACTATTATTTATTCCGTCGAGAGTTAATAACACACTATTAAGTATATTATGAATGTATTCCCTTGCGATACCTAAATAACATTCGATTTATTTGTTCAAAGCAATCACGCAGTGGAATATCGATGCAGTAACCACTCATCACCACCGGAAATTGTTGGGCCGTGGAAATGCAATTGTAATATGTCACAGAAACTGCCGCTTTGATAACTACATGCGGTTATCCGGTTTGTTTGATTATTGAAACAAGCAGTAAGGGCTGTGATTGGTTGCGGTTTTTTAATTGCATTCTATTTTGTAAACGTTTAGTTTAAATATTTTTTTATGACATTGGAAGGCAAATAGGGAGACGGATTTATTGATGGTAAGAAATTCGCGCCGCCTAGAGACACCAAAGGTGGTAATGGTGCGTTCCCAGCTGAGGCCGGGATGTTAGGCCTCGAGCAAAAGTAAGTTTACCGGCTACCTTACCCTCCAAACCGGAACACGTCAATGGCCAGCACTGACGTTATGGCGGCAGGAATAGGTAAGGCGGTGGTACCAATTCGGGTGAGTCATTGCGAAAAAATACCACGTTTACGTGATTTCATTTTAAATTGAATTATAAATGCCGCCTCGTTGGTCGAGTGGCTAGCGCACATCGGGCATAGCATACGACGGGGCAGGCATGTATGATAAACATTTAGATGTATGCATTTCCGGGTCTAGGTGTTTATTAAATTTATTCAGAAAATCTGGTATCTATTTATATATTTCTATGTATTAGAATCGTTGACTAACACACTATGTTTACGAATTAGTTTTAGTTTAGCGCTTATGTGACCTAGCGGTTCGTTCGATCGGGCTTTTAAGGGAAAATGTGTTTTTAAAATTTTCTAATAAAAAAAATGTTGCTCGGGATTGAATATGTGCCCGGTTAGTGTCTTCGGCAAGTCGTGGGTGCCCTGGTTGTGCCTCCGGCTACCTCTTCCGGGATATGGGCGTGAAGATACTTTTTTTTAATTACTTCTGTTAAAAAATAAATTATGTGATCTAGCGGTTCGTTGGATCGGGCTTTTAAGGGAAAATGTGTTTTTAAAATTTTCTAATAAAAAAAACGTTTCCCAGGATTCGATGTTGTATGCCCGGTTGGCGATAGACTTATCAGCTCCAATATCATACCATAAAAGACATTTTGATGCCTGTTTAGCTAAACAGTTAAAATTATAATCCAACCATTAAATGATGTGGCAGCATGTTATTGGTTGAAAATTCAATTTCAGACACTGGTGGTAATCACAAAATAATTTTGAGATATCGCTGTCTTCTTTCAAACACAAGTATTAGGAGACAAAACACTTTTAGTGCTGTCAGATTAGTCTGTACACAATTCTACAGACGTTATATCTACTCGAAAAATGTTACTAAAAACAATACAATTTGACATGTGTGGACTAAACTGACATGTCTAAAACGTTCAATCTCTTTTTTTACTAGAAAAAGATAGCATGCATCTAAAAAGTTTAGTTCTACCTCCACCACCACTGCTTAGAAAAACGCTTGTTTTTTTTTGGACAAGTCACACAAATTGAATCTCAGCATAAAGTAAGCAAATGATATGCTTGTGTTATAAGTGTTAGTCAAAGATTCTAGCACATAGAAATACTTAAATAGATACCAGAATAAATTTATTAAACACTCAACCCGGAAATGCAGACATCTAAACGTTCATGCTTGACCCTGCCGGGAATCGAACCCGAGCCCTTATCGTCACGCCCATATCCCCGAAGCGGTAGGCAGA
This sequence comes from Calephelis virginiensis, assembly GCA_002245475.1. Taxonomy (NCBI): domain Eukaryota; kingdom Metazoa; phylum Arthropoda; class Insecta; order Lepidoptera; family Riodinidae; genus Calephelis; species Calephelis virginiensis. The sequence continues at coordinate 41,266 of NJDC01003517.1, forward strand.
GGCACAACCAGAGCACCCACTACTTGCCGAAGACACTTAGTCCCACAATGTGATAGGTGGCAAGCCAACCTCCAACCGGGCACATATCCAATCCCGAGTAACATTTTTTTTATTAGAAAATTGGAAAAACCAATATTTTGTTGCCCGACCGGGATTCGAACCCGGGACCTCATGCAGTCAAGTCCAATCCATGAACCGCTAGACCACAGAGGCGAATTCATTTGATAAGTTTGTAAACTGTTTCCATCAAGATACTTGAATATTCGCACAAAGCAATCACCCAGCGGAATAACGATGTTGCAACCGCTCACCAACGCGGAGCGTGTTCGTGCGCGAATGTAATTGTAATGTGTCACAGAAACTGCCGCTTTGACAACGCCAAGCGGTTATCCGGTTTGTTTGGTTATTCCAGTAAACAAGCAGCAAAGAGCTCAATTCACTGCAGCTATGTGATTAAATTTTATTTACTTGACTACGGTGATACGGCAGGATGGTTATTGTTATTGACATGTTCTTTCTTTTTTTAAGTTTTGGCCTTCACGTTAGTATTTAGCCATTAGTCAAGTAGAAATTTCAGTCGTAAGTCGTCAATAAGTCATGTCAGGCTCTTGGATAAAGCGGTGGCCTTTTTACACAAGCTCATGTAATGAAATTTGGCGGCAACGAGAAAATATACGATACGCTAATTTCTTTATGATTATTTCATTTGTGCACTTTTACTGAA
>NJDC01003517.1:43188-59895 GCA_002245475.1 Calephelis virginiensis
ACTCGAAAATGTTACTAAAAACATTACAATTTGACATGTCTGGGCTAAACTGACATGTCTAAAATGTTCAATCTCTTTTTTTACTAGAAAAAGATAGCATGCATCTAAAAAGTTTAGTTCTACCTCCACCGCCACTGCTTAGAAAAACGCTTGTTTTTTTTTATGGACAAGTCACACAAATTGAATCTCACCATAAAGTAAGCAAATGATATGCTTGTGTTATAAGTGTTAGTCAAATATTCTAACACATAGAAATACTTAAATAGATACCAGAATAAATTTAATAAACACCCAACCCGGAAATGGAGACATCTAAACGTTCATGCTTGTCCCTGCCGGGAATCGAACCCGAGCCTCTCGGTTGGTCAATGTCTTTAGGCGTATACGCTAGCCACTCGACCAACCACTCAAAAAACGAGCGTTTAAATTTTTTTTGTACTTAGACGGTTAGTATTTTTGGCTAGTCATGGGCGCCGTGATTGTAGCCCGCCTAGCAAAGAAGATACGTGCGTGAAAATTTATTTTTAAACAGAAGTAATTTGTACTTTAATTAATTAATTATAAAAAAACGTATCTTCACGCCCATATCCCCGAAGCGGTAGGTAGAGGCACAACCAGAGCACCCACGACTTGCCGAAGACACTAAGTCCCACAATGTGATAGGTGGCAAGCCAACCGCCAACCGGGCACATATCCAATCCCGAGTAACCTTTTTTTTATTAGAAAATTGGAAAAACCAATATTTTTTGCCCGACCGGGACTCGAACCCGGGACCTCATGCATTCAAGTCCAATCCATGAACCGCTAGAGCACAGAGGCGACTTCATTAGATAAGTTTGTTAACTGTTTCCATCAAGATACTTGAATATTCGCACAAAGCAATCACCCAGCGGAATAACGATGTTGCAACCGCTCACCAACACGGAGCGTGTTCGTGCGCGAATGTAATTGTAATGTGTCACAGAAATTGCCGCTTTGACAACGCCAAGCGGTTATCCGGTTTGTTTGGTTATTCCAGTAAACAAGCAGCAAAGAGCTCAATTCACTGCAGCTATGTGATTAAATTTTATTTACTTGACTACGTTGATACGGCAGGATGGTTATTGTTATTGACATGTTCTTTCTTTCTTTAAGTTTTGGCCTTCACGTTAGTATTTAGCCATTAGTCAAGTAGAAATTTGCATCAAATTTTATATCAATTTCAATTAATTTTAATTAGTCATCAGCCGTAAGTCGTCAATAAGTCATGTCAGGCTCTTGGACAAAGCGGTGGCCTTTTTACACAAGCTCATGTAATGAAATTTGGCGGCAACGAGAAAATATACGATACGCTAATTTCTTTATGATTATTTCATTTGTGCACTTTTACTGAACAAAATTGCACAAAATGCCACCAAAATTGACTAATTTCATTCAATATTAACACGAAATTCAATAATTATTAAAAAAACTTCGACCATCTTTTCTGTCGATGGCGCCAAAACTCCCCGCAATATTGACATGTTTGTTGTTTAGTTTGTTTTATTAAGGGGAGAGGTAAGGAGCGCACACTCTGTGTTACAAAAGTGTCCCCCGAATCGCCTTAAATTAAGATGGCGTTGCTGTACCAGAGGACCGTTTAAAGAAAGCGCCAAAAGTAGTTAAAACGTTTAACTACGATAGCCGTTTAACTTTCAATTACAACACATAAAATAACTACTTTAGTCGGTGAGAATACTTGATATTATTTTACTACTTTCAATCAGCAAACTTCAAGCCATGTAAAACAGTTAAATTCACGTCATACCCTTTACTACACTAGCGCCATTCTGGCCCCTTTATTTAATGCTATTTTGTGGACACTTTGAGTCAAAAGGCTATATGAGTGTGCGCTCCTTACCTCTACCCATAGACTATACACTTATACTAGAGACTCTACCCTCCATAGTTTGTTTTAATAGTTTCTATACTTGTCATCGTCGGTGCCACAAATTAGAAAGACTTATTTTAGACAAATTATTACAATTATAGACAAATTAGAATTCCATTCTAGACATACTTAATTTATTAATTTTACTTGCACTTTCCACAATATATTTTTATCATTATAATATTTTAGCCAACCAGTTGTAGCCAACAAACTGTATTTGTAATAAAATTTCAGAGCTATAGTTTGTATAAGCCTGATGATGCCAACCGGTTAGCTAAAATATAATGATAAAATATATTGTGGAAAGCACAAGTGAAATTTATAAATTATATCTGGTTAGTTTTAGCCGATACGTCTGTCTGTATGAGTGTTCATCTCTTAAATTAAACCACTTATTTTCTGTTATTAATGGCAAAAATAAATAAATGTTAGTGCTTTTTTTACCTAACTTGTACGTAGTTGAACCCTCTTAATATGCTGTATAACAACAAACAAACGAGTTCACAAATCAAAGTACTTCAGCAACCATTTGTTCTGCTCAAGGATAAATAGCAGATTAAGAACACAAAAACAGAATACAATACGTTAAAAAGTTAGAAAAAATTAAATGAAACTAAAAATGTTCGAAACAAAAAAGGATGCATCCTTTTCAAGTCACACAGGACGTGCACGATGTGAAATCTACAAAAGAAAATTTACTATAACTGCAGATCTAACAAAATCTTTTAAATATTTTAAAATTTCTTCTAAAATTAAGATATTTTAAATGTAAAATAAAGAAAAATTGTATGACCAAGTTGGAAGCTGTCTGATATATGCAAACGAAGATGTAAGCTGTATGATCATTCTAATTATTAAAAAAATCAAACAATATTTTGGTTAAAACTTAACTTTAAACTTAAATCTAATTCCAGTTTCCAATTTTCATAAAATCGAAATTCAAGAGTAACTCTATAATCACAATTGATAATACTCGTAGTAGAAGAGCAATATAGATTTAGAAAAAGTCATAAACTTAAAGAAAACCGGTTAAATGCTTTGATTAATCTACTGCAAAATAATTATAGAAGTGCACCTGTTCATATCACACGAGTGTTAACCTTTGTTTCAATAGCTGAGTGACAAGCACAGATGTCTTCAATGATACCTACTAGATACCAATTAAAAACCCAGTTTAAAACTATGGACTTTATAGGTTACGACCACTAGCTACACTTGTAAAACCGCAGAAGTACAACCGTGAAGATATTTGAGTATTATTCTACTTTAAGACCACGGCTTTACCTGCAGCTATTATAATATCCAGTTGAAGATATCTGCGCTCAAATCCAAATAAAATTATTTAAATTGCAATTTCCCGCTAAAAAAATGTATACGTATTATAGCGTGACAAAACAAGTAAAATAGTTCGCTATGAATGAATTGGACTAACCGGAAGGTAAAACTCCCAAATATATCCAGCTCCACACAACACACACCACTTAACTATTTTATTAGCATCAACAATACACACACTTGTAGTCGTTTTTTTGTAGTGTGTGTGCGTACGTATATATATTTTTTTGGCGGGAAATTGCAAATTAAATAATTTTATTTGGATTTAAGTATGGATTTCCGTAAAGTAACGCCTTCTTCTATCAAATATCTGCGCTCGTTTGTGATGTAAATGAAACATTGCTTAAAATTTGCGTTGAATCCGTATCATTAGCTGCATTAAGGTAAACCTGGGGGGTTACCATAACCTCTTAAAACAATATATTTTCAATAATACTTATTGCCATCGGAGAAAGACGACCTTATAACGACAAATATTAAGTTGCTTATAAAGGCGAACATTTAGCAAGATAGAAATAATACTGCTTTATGCGTTCATGGTAGGGCCCCTGATCAAAATTCGTTAATAACCTAACTGTTACGCGATGTGAGGTGGGACAGACATGATAAAATGTTTCCACATGTTGGGCCCCATAATAGAGTAGACTATCTGCCTCTCTGCCTTGCAGTTTAAAGAATAAATAAAAAATATCCTTGGACTAATTACAAATGATGAAACCCTAAAGTAGTTTTTTTATGATATTGGAAGGCAAACAAGCAGACGGAGTTACTGATGGTAAGAAATTCGCGCCGCCTAGAGACACCAAAGGTGATAATAGTGCGTTGCCAACCTGAGGCCGGGATGCTAAGCCTCGAGCAAAAGTAAGTTTACCGGCTACCTTACCCTCCAAACCGGAACACGTCATGACGTTATTGCGGCAGGAATAGGTAAGGCGGTGGTACAAATGTGGATGAGTCGCTGCGAAACTCTACCACCTAGTCAGATGCCACGGTGTTAGTGACGGTAAGCCTATGCTCGCCTTTTACGAGCTGCCTGGCAGGAAGGCAGATGGTCTATTCTGCAAGGAGCCCGGACCAACACGGATAAAAGGTAACCAAATTATTTGCTTGTGTTATGGTGTTAGTCAACGATACTAGGTAATAGACGATACATGTAACTAATTATATACATAGATACCAGAAATGCAGACACCTAAATTTTAATTAAAAATGTGTGCCCTCGTCGGGAATCGCACCCGAAATCGTACGCTAGCCCCTCGACCAACGAGGCGGTCAATAAAAGGCGATAGTTATATCTAAATGTAAATGGCTAACGATGCAGCAACTTGCTCGGGCAGGGATCCGCCGCCTTACCTATGGATATAACTTTTACAACACCCTACTTAAAAGTTGACAATGTTCCGAATGTTGCTTCTACTTTGGAATCGGATCCCGGCTTCGGGGGTGCTTTATTATTGCAATGAAGTGCCCGGTAATGAATATATTGAACAATTTTAAGATACTTGTTAAAAAAAGGTAGTTGTGTCGTTGGTCGAGTGGCTAGCGTACACGCCTAACTACATCGATCAACCGCGAGGCTCGCGTTCGATTCCCGACGGGGGCAGGCGTTTGTGTGATGAACATTTAGATGTCTGGATTTCCGGGTCTGGGTGTTTTTTTAATTTATTCTGGTATCTATTCAAGTATTTCTATGAATTAGTATCGTTGACTAACACCCATAACACAAGCATGTGATTCGCTTACTTTCGGGTTAGATTCAATTTGTGTGACTTGTCCAGGGATATTTTTTTAAGATGACCGCTAGTCGAAGTAATGTCGTGTATAACTCTCAACAACGAGGCAACAACGACGTGAGCAGGCGTTTATGTGATAAACATTAAGATATCTGTATTTCTGTCTGGGTGTTTATTAAATTTATTCTGGTATCTATTTAGGTAGGTACTTCTATATATTAATATTATCGACTAACACCCATAACACATGCATATAATTTAGGTTTAGGTTCAATTTGTGTAACTGGTCCAGAGATATATTATTATTACCTACAATTATTTTTTATTTTAACCGCGTTAATACATTCAATACCAATAAAAAAAACATATAAAAATATAAACATAAAAATAGATTCCACAAGACGGTGGTCTTTTAAGTAAGCCTTCAAAGGTCAGGGTGACAGACTGAGGAATCTCCGCACGATGCTTGCCGTCCTCAAAACTGCTGCCTTCTAAATTCGACCCTTAACCCAGGAATAAATCGAGTTTGTTAAGTTGTTATTCGAGAATCTTTGCTATAAGACCGTTTACTGACACGACTATCGGAACAATTATTGTCAAGTCAACATCCTACATGTCGATAACCTCGCGCCTCGTGAGCTGTCTGTGTATTTTAACATTTAATTCCTAAATTAAAATGAAATAAAATAATATTATTATACATATAACCATAAGGGATGGTAGAAGTCGGAAGAGACTTTTCACCGCCTGGATTAACAATAAGAAGGTATACGATTCGATACCGCATATGCGGTTGCCAGGAGTGTTAGAAATAGACTAGAACGTGGGTACAAAGTTAATTATATTTAATTATAGAATATTATTATTTTACAAGTTTTTCGTGTTAAATTCAATCCCTTTTACATTTGGCTGCGAAATTTAAATTTTTAAGCAATAAATCGTTTTCAGATATTTTTTTGGGAATAACGCAAAAAAACAAAACGTGCTGCTTATAAGAATTATGGAAGAAAATGGTCATATACTGGGCTATGGTTCACAAGAAAAAAGCAGCCAAACCTGTAGTGTTACTCTTGGACCTCGATTCATACAATATTGGAAATTGGAATCTAGTAGGTATGTCATCTTAGGTACTCTTGAACACAGTACTAGCGAATTATTAACATTTAGTTAATAGTTAACAATAAATTATTTTATCAGATATTTTCAATTTATTTGTAACTTAATGTTAGGTAATAACCCGTTTGTACTGTGTTCAAAAGTAGGTAGGTACCTACCTAAAATGACGATTCCAATTTCCAATTCATATGATATCAAGATTCCAAAGTAACCCTTTTTTTTTTGTAAGTGTGGAAAGCCCCCCGGATACCCGCTGCCCTCGGGGGAGAACAACGGGTTATGTCGGACTCGAACCGACTAAAAACCACACTATGACCTTCGTGCCGCCCGGCTAGGAGCGAGATGGGGTCGCGTTGGCATTCACCATTTCCAAAGTAACCCTACTTTACAGATTCGACAGTAGTAGGTATCTAATTAGTAATCCATGATGTGAATCCAAGCGGTAAATAATATGAAACTAATAAATATGAAAAGATTTTTAAACTCATCCAAAATATTATTTAAATGAACTCTGCACCCACAAACCTTGGTGTGCGTACATACATGACATCATCATTCAAACATTTTTCATGTTCTAAGGCTAAAGTAATCGAATGAAGTTAATTTAAACACAAGCACCTAATTAGACTCGAAAATTTAGCTGATATAATCACTTTGCAAAATTTCCACTGTCGCAAGATAATTTTTCCAGAATAACTACTTATGAGTCAGAAGCAATACCGTCTTTACCATAAGGGCACACGGGGCCAGTGCCCAGGGCCCCCAGGTTCAGAGGGCCCCGAAGGATCGACTATTTCATTCAATTTTAACCTTAAAATATTTTGGCTGGGTGCATTACGTTTTTTCGTTGCCCTAATTCTTGAGCATTCAATTTTTCAGCTTAAGAACGACTAACTAATTTGTCAATAATTATGAGCATAGAAAGTAACATTCTTCAGAAAATTGAGATTGAGGTTTTAATAGAAGATGTTGCTCAACAGAAAGCACGAAAGAAAGTATTTTCGTAATCATAAAAAATCAGCAGCATACAAATATTAATAAATGACATATTGTAATAAAATAATGTAATTGATTACCCAAAAAATCATAGTAAAAAAAATGTAAAGTACTTCTTTATATTCCAAAAGTGCTGCAAATTATTTTGTGCGGAAGGGCCCCAAGTTGTTTTGTGCCCAAGGGCCCCAGCATAATCTAAGACGGCCCTGGTCAGAAGCACAGAACAATATTACTCAAACAGGTCAGAAGTCAGAACTCCAACTCAAGTTAGCACATTTTACATTTAAAAAAGGTCAAATTAAGACAGCTGAAGATTACCAACTTACTATTTTAACGGATATTTATGTATCTGTATGTTAATCGATTTTTCCGTCATTTCTGAAGCGTTTTCAAAAATTCATTCTTTGTTTAAAAGAGTTACTTTCGAGGTTGTCCCATTGCCACGAAGTCTGGATTAGATGATGGAATCCCAAGGAAATCGATTATCGAGGAATATATTTAATTTTTGTGTACTTTGATGATTTACTTATCGAAATCGATTTTTGCAGTTTTACTGCAATTAGGTACACTATCATCTTTAAGTTTCTATTTACAAAGCTATATTTATAATAACACATTGGAAAGCAAAAAAGCCGAAATACCTATAAGAGTGTTAACATTCAAAGGGAGATAGGACAGCCACACAAAATGTAGGTAAGTGTGTAAGTTTTGTGCGAAAAATAAAAATATGTTGAGACTAGAAATGTATTCTGATGTACCTTGCAATAATTGACTTTATATGTATGTACATTTTACCATAACTCAAGACTCACCATCGGTACCACCGCCTTACCTATTCCTGCCGCCATAACGTCATGACGTGTTCCGGTTTGGAGGGTAACGGTAAGGTAGCCGATAAAATTATTTTTGCTCAAGGCCTCAGGTTGGCAATGCACCATTACAACCTTTGGTGTCTCTAGGCGGCGTGTATTTCTTACCATCAGGAAATCCGTCTGCTTGTTTGCCTTCCAATATCATTAAAAAAACGATGCAACGTTGAAACTACAATCAACATAAAGCAAATTTTACCTAATCAGAGGATTAATGGTTTCTTAGAACGTAACATATTTGATTTCGTGTTTCATTTAAAATATTAACGTGTCAGTCAGTGGGTTCGAATCCCGGGTCGGCCAACATAAAGAAAATTGGATTTTTCCAATTTTCTAATTTAAAAAAAAATGTTGGTCGGGATTGGAAATGTGCCCGGTTGGCGATATTCTTGCCACCTGCCACCTATCACATTGTGGGACTTAGTGTCTTCGGCTAGTCGTGGGTGCCTTGGTTGTACCTCTGCCTACCTCTTCGGGGATATGGGCGTGAAGATACTTTTTTTTTATTAACGTGTCCTCGTCGTCCTCGTTGTAAGAAAACAGGCCAGCAGTCTACTTGTCCGTTAGATGGAGTACGGACATAGGTTTATATTTTTAACAAACCATGATAGCGACAACTGACAGGTATGGAGTTTTGTGACAACTTGCCCTAACTACTTAGACAGCACAGAAAGCCACAATTACTATTATCTACTGTTAGCTTTCTGTCAATTCTAAATTACAATATTGATGTGTGGCTTTATTAATTTTAATGTTTATTTTTTTAATTATTGTCGCAATAAAGCCAGTCATGCGCCAATACATGCTTCGGTTTAAGTAGGGTAGACGATAAGCTTACATATCTACGAAGAATATTGCATCACGTCCAGAGTTCTGACTCATTACTCTTTTAAAAAGTGACTGATTCAAGATTATGCAATTAACCTTATTATTAAGCCATAAGATACCTCTACTACTAATCCTACTACTAACCTACTTATCGCCTCGTGGTCTAGCGGTCCAAGTGTTGGACTTGACTTCGTGAGGTCCCGGGTTGGAACCCCGGTTCGGGGAACAAATAGAAAATATGGTAGGTATTTCCAATTTTCTAATAAAAAAAATGTTGCTCGGGATTGGATAGGCTTGCCACCTATCACATTGTGGGACCTAGTGTCTTCGGAGTGTCTAGTGTCTAGTGTGTTCTTCAAAATGTTACCTTGCAGTGTTGCCCCTCCTGTAAGATAACAACATAATATGTATAATATACATTTATTCGGCACTCAATCTATATTTTGTGGCTCAATACAATCTGCCTACCTCGTAAGGCGTTCGGCGTGAAGATATGTATGTGTATATTTATTGAGTATAAATAAAAAGACAAATATATTTTATATTTGTCTTTAAAACTCACCTTATATTTCCTTTCCTAGCAAACAAGCAGCTAAAAAAATGAGTATCTTCACGCCCATACCACATACGCAGAGGCACAACCAAGGCACCCACGACTAGCTGAAGACACGAAGTCCCACAATGTGTTTAGTGGCAAACCTATCCCCAACTGGGCACATATTCAATCACGGGCAACGTAATTTCTAATAGAAAAATGAAAATGTACATTTTCTATTTTTTTTTGTTTTCCGGCCTCCAGAATTCAACCTAGGAACTCAGCAAGTCAATTCCGACACCGGACAGCCAGACTACAGAGCTATACATATAGCATTGCTAAAATATTCACTAAAATGTAAAAATATGTATTTTAAATTGGTTTTAAATAGGATTCAGAATTTAAACTTCTATATTCATTCCACATTAGGCAACAGGTCAGCACATAACATCTATACCAAAATGATCTACACTTATACATAATGATATGTACTAAATTTGAATATACTGTGCATAATTATATATTACCATTTTTAAGGAAACATATTCAATTAAAAAACAGACACATGATACAAAAATTATTTATTGATTTCACCAAAGAACAAAAAAACACAATAAATACACAATCAAATAAACATTTCAAGTGTTGCAGATATTTTAATAAAAATTGCTATTTTGGTAAATGCAAGGATAAAACTAGTAGACAGTTATAACAGATATAATTTAATCAAGTCTCTTCATTATTGTCTTTTAAACTGCAAGATATTAAAATCTATTTGCATCAGCTCCGTAGGATAATTATTTTTTACTTTTCAATTACCATATATTTTTTTTTAATTTTGGCATATTGGTGACAATGTTAAAGTGTTAGTGTACTTGTCAATTAAAATTACCAAGTAATAAAATTATTCTGTAACTACAGTGCATATTTATAAATATGATTCACAAGTGTTCTCATCCATACGAATATTATAAATGAAGTTTAACCATTTCTGCAATAAAAATCAAACAATTATACAATGACTTAGGTATTAATTTCCTATAAAACATATATCTTAACAATTCCCCAAATATAACTAACAGGAAAAATACAAAAATCAGACTTAAAACAAGCTCAAAAACTAAAACCTAGAAATAATATAGCAATCCCAAAGTTAGATAATCACAATTTCTAGAGTTAGCTTCTTAATTGTTCAGCATTATGTTAGTAAATTACAAATGATTTTGTGGAAATTCTAAAATCTACTATTAGTGTATTTAATCATAAATAACCTAAACAACATTATGTGAGTCATAAAACAAATACAAGTTATTTAATAGTGACATTAATAATAGACTTTACATTCCAACAAAAGGACTGCAATTTACAAACCGCAGCACCTAAGACTAATCATCTTTTTTATCTCCACCACCTACTGTAACACCTTTTTGCAACTTGCTGTGTTCTTCTGCCAGTCTATCATACTCGCGGTTTAAGCTTTCAGCTTGTGATTTAACTGCTTCCTTATCTTTCTTCTCTTTGGCTAATTCCTTTTCTAAGTGTGATATTTGAGATTTTAATTCATCGATTTCTTTTTTAGACGATTCATCAGCAGTTCCTTGTTGTTGGAGAAGCGTCTTTGCAGTTATAGATGCACTTTGGGCTTGACGGAAGTTAGCTTCTGATTGAGCATACAAAGTGGCCAATTCTGAGATCATTTGAATTAATCGGCGAATAACGATTAATAAAAACAAAGATATTCCCGAAATATAGAAGTTTCGTTGAGCACGGAAAAGTCGCATGTTACCTTGCATTTCAGCGTCTAAATGTTGATGATCTGTGGCTTCTATGTTGGAGTACTTCTGCATTTCTCGAATGGCATCTAAAAGACATAATACTAGAACCCCAATAAGAATTAAGAAGTAAATCGACGCTTGTCCACTTACGTATGCTAGAAACTTCGATTTGAAAAACTTATTCCATCTCGAGGGACTGGCGATCGGCAAAGTAAGCAGCAGGACGAATGCAATCTCTGCATACAGAAACGAAGCGATAATCGTCCATTGAAGACTCATTTTTAATATTTTTCTATCTATTTACACTTTTTTCACACTTTTAGCTTGAAACGACGAATCAAGAAACAATAAATACGAAAAATAGCCGAAGTTGTTTTTATGAATAGCGATGACTCAATCTCAATCTCGATGTTGAAAGTGCAAAATTTTTAATTGTCATTGTCAATAGTCAAAAGCGCTATTCTTCTGACATTTACGAGTGATGAATGACGTGTACCTATCCTTTAAGGCGTATACCGACACGTTTTTATAAAGGTTTTTATAAATTACCCAACATACTTTTTAATTATTTTTGCTGTTGATAAAAATGTTGCAGAGTTTTGGCGCCAGAAAGATGGTCGAGAGAAAAGATGGTTGAAGTTTTTTTATAATTATTGAATTTCGTGTTGATAATGAGTGAAATTAGTCAATTTTGGTGGCATTTTGTACAATTTTGTTCAGTGAAATGCACAAATGAAATAATCATGAAGAAATTAGCGTATCGTGTATTTCTTTGATTTACTGTCTTGACACAAATTTTTATTGGCATATAGGGCACATTATTAGTCATTTCATAATCATTTAAATTATTACATAAACAGTCACTTCATCTTTCATGTCATTTCAAAAAATTAACCTATAGGCAAATAAAAATAATTGTACGTGTGTCTAAACGGGTTTTAATTTGATTTTTATTTATTTGCTACGTTCGAATTTTTTTAAACGGGATTCCGTCAAGCAACTTGTCATGTAGTGGCAGACCTAACGCCAGATATCTAGTTTAACTTTCCTTACCTGGGATGGCAACATTGATTTTTGAATTTGACAGTAGACAGTAGTTTTTGCCTGACGTCATCTCTGATGACTAACGTCATTGAGAGAGTTTTGGCGCCATCGTGAATGAAGATGGTCGTAATTTTTTCACAATTATTGAATTTAGTGTAAAATATGAGTAAAATTGGTTAATTTAGGTGGAAATTAGTTTGATTTTGTTCAGAGAAAGTGCACTAATGAAATAATCATGAAGAAATTAGTGTATCGTGAATTTCCTCGCTGTCGCCAAATCTCATAAACGAGCTTGTGTAACGAAACCACCGCTTTACTCAAGACCCAAACAAGACTGTGTAAAAAGTGACTAATGACTGAAATAAAGAATTAATACGGAAGACATAAATTGAAAATATATAACAAGAAAAAGGTTTATTAATACGGAAGACGTGGCTGTATGGACACATATCCTTTGCCTTTCCCCGACTGGGATAAAATTAAAAAACAACAATAACGTCATTGAATAAAAAGTTTTAAATAAACAAATAATTTATTTTACTGTATCAAATAAGTTTAAACACCAGTATTATTAGAATATTAAATAATAATAATGGCTGATCCAAAGTATGAAAATTTACCTGGTATAGTAAGTATTTAATCAAATGGTAATTTATTGATTTTTAAGTTAACCTAAACTGATGCTCAAAGCTTTTATTATTTTTAGGCTTATGACCAGCCTGATGTGTATGAAACCGGAGATTTACCAGAAGCTGACCAGCCAGAACCATTTGAGGAAGAAGAAAATGAATGCATTGAACAATTGCACCTTTCTGTTAAGGATTCATTTAATAAGTTCAAAGGCAAATTCCTTACTGGTGCAGTGGATTTTTCTGACAGATTAAGTAGAAAGAGTCGGATTGGATACAGGTAATCTTAATATAGAAAATTATTTAGCCTTAAGACTAACAACGAATTTGTGTTGTGTGTGTATTTGTGTATTATAGCTTCTTTTTGGTTGTTTTGGAAATCTGTGGGGGATGGAGAAAAAATCATGACGTATGTTCAGCGCTGTACATTCTGTGCCTGATATGATTATGATTATAATTTAAACCTTAATGTTATGTATTCCTTCAACCAAAAAAAGCATTTGGAAATTAATGAAAGTTGTAACTAAGTAGATACCTACAATTATTATAAAATATTAGTTGAGTGTAACATAATTTATTAATTTAAACAATTGTGTTAGGAAATAAATATTTAGTAGGACAACACATATTTTAATTAAAATGAAAGCTGTAATAGTTTACATTAAGTAATTTTGTTTAGGACCTAATTCACCTTTTTACTAGTGTTGTTTGAATGAAAGACTCAAATGATGTTCTGAATGAAAACACTCAAAAACTCAGTAAATTTTTTTGCCTTTAAAATGTGACATTATTACTCAGTATAACATTATAATAATAATAAGTAACAATAGAGATCCTTATTAAAACTTCAACAATGTAACACAAAGTATAAAAATTGTGTATAGGTGCCAAACAATTATTTACAACAGTAAAGAATATATTAATATTTAAAAAATAGGTCAAAATGTGTTAAGTTTAAATTTTTGGAAGTGCCTTATTATCAGATATTGGGAACAGTAAACATACTTATAGCATTACTTACCTTTTTTTGTTATTTACTCAATCTTTTCATTTGAAGTTATTTAAATTTGTTTCCCATGTTACATCTAGATGTAAACTAAACATGTTTTTTAATTTTTTAAATATTGTTTATTACATTTAAAATTTGATAGAAATGCAGACATGTTTTTCAATGTTAATACCTTTGTATTCATCTTTATCTAACTTATCCTCTTGATGTTCAAGAATGTCTCAGTAACAGTAGATTAAGCTTGTTGTTAAAATTTTTAAAGTGTCAATAAAACAATTTAAAAGTCGTAGTCAAGAGATCTGTCTATTGTCTATTCTTTCCTTAAAAATACATTACTTTCAGGGCAGGAGAATGGGAACTCGCTGCAGAAGGTGAGCCTGAAACTACAATTGAGCGTTACAACAGGCTCAGGTGCGAGTTCTCTGACTTGTTAGAACAAGTTACAGAAGAACAAAACAAAGCAACTGAAAGTGAAAAGGTATGATTTGTCTTCTTCATCTTGAAGTAATTCAATAAAAATGTATTTTTATTTAAAATATTTGCAGTATTTTCATTTAGTCCAGAAATTGAGCCTGTGTTGATTGCTGACTCTTGTCTAGTGGCATATCATACATAAACTGCACAGGTGCAACAGCAACTGCTGCAACTCTTAACTATTAGAATCTAATACCACATTTTCATTACTACATTGTCTATCCCACATTACTAGTTGATAAACCTCACCTGGATTGGTAGCACATCCTAACCCACTATGTGAAGCCATAGCATAGCAGTTGCTTGCTGGCAATAATAAAATAGAGTAGTGATGAGTACTTGTTCACTATCTTAAAACTAAATTTTAAAATAAATATACATGTAATCAAAACTAGTGTTAATGGATGTTGAAGAATTCGGTTCCAGCAAAACTCATAGCCTCTTCAAACTTCTAGTTAATAAAACTTAATGAGATCTAATAAAGGGTTCAGAAGACATAATCCTTGCTAATAGTTGATACACACAAGAAAAGAGATAAAAGAAATAAAGATACAAGCAAGATAATAGCAAATGTTTCTCAAAATTATTATTCTTATTTATGGTAATTCAGCTAATCTGCTATCTTTTTCTAATGAAACAAATACAAAAGAAATGAAACATTTTAGTCATGTCAAATTAATCAGATTATAATAACTTGTGACATTTATATATTATATTTTTTTGTAGTTTATAATAATAATGTAAATATCAGTATAGATTAAATGTTTGGAGAACAATCACAAACAAACTGATCTGCAACACTAAATGTGTTTTGTCTCTTTTTATTACCTAGATTGAAAGAAGATAGCGGGAGAGAGAATTAGTTTAGAAAGTATGTTGCAGAATAAATAAATAAAATAAACATTATTTTTTTAGGAACTGCATTCCAAATTGGCATCTCAAATCAACACTACAAAAAAACTTCTAGAAGAATTGAAATTAGAAGAAGGTGAACAAATAGATCCTAAAGCAGAAAAAATAAAGTAAGTAAATTTTTTTTTATTCTATAGTAAATCGTAAGTCAATCCCTATTTCTCTTACTTGGTTACACAACCTGAAAACGACTATTATGATTAAATAGATTATTTATTTAGAGTTCCCTTATAGTAGGCAAAAAATTATTTATCTAGAAATTCCTAGATGTACATATTTATAGAGAACCAGTTGTTGCCCGCGGTTTCGCGGGAACTCATGCGCTCATCCCTAAAAGTAGCCTTTATGTTAATCCAGGTCACAATCTATCTGTGTTACAAATTTCAGACAAATCTGTTCAGCCATTCGAGCATGAAATTGTAACAAACATCCATACATACATACTCACAAACTTTCAGATTTATAATATTATGTAGCATAAAATATTTGCCATTAATCAACTCATTTAATTTGTATTACTGTTTTTTGTATTCTACATCTATTTTTGAATTTACAGAGCATTACTCACTACAAGTGCTAAGAAAAAGAATGCTGATCTAGTAACAGCTCATTTGAAGTTGAAACCAGAAGTCAACTTGGCTCAAACTGCAAGAATAGCCCAACTGGAACATAGGTATGACAAAACTGTATCAATAATTCTTGTTTTAGTGTAGGGGTGTGACGGAACCATTGCTCTATATTATAATGTAAATTCACGTCCAACTTGAATTTTTTCTTTAAATATTTGTGAAAAAAATATTTAGTTTTATTATTAATTAAATACCTCTGTGGTCTAGTAGTCCAGTGTTGGTGTTAAAGTCTCGAATTCAATTCAAAGGTCGAATGTTTTTCTAATTTCCTAATAAAAATAACTAGTGATCGCCCGTTGGTCGAAATTTGACCATAATAAATTTTAATATCTTGTTGATAAGAACGCCATCTTCATTTTTTAAGACCAGCTACTAAGTTTTCAAACTTGTTAGTGCGCCATCTGTGATCTTTTATCATTATCATCAATTTATTTGTTTGTGTGTGTCAAATGCATGGTAGTGTGGGTAATGTTTTATTTATTGATTTAATGTACTTTATAAGCATTATTATTGAAAAATATTAACGGTCTGCACTTCTCCTACACATAAACTATGAGTGTGCCAAATTTTATGCTCCTGCGTCCGCGCAATTTTCGTAAAAAGGGGTTCATAGTTTTGGCATCACATATTAATATGTATATACAGGTTGTAATTGACACCGTAAAGAAAAATTCTATGGTAATTTAGATATGTACCAGGCTTCAAAATTCCTTATATGGTTTTTGTCGGATATAAGCGGTTACCGATTTAGCAGTTTTTCAACCCACTATGTATTACGAGCTAACCATAACTTACGCTGGGAGCCCGCCGAGCAGTAGGTACGGGGTACCTACCTACTATGCGGTCGATACATATGCAGCGCAGAAAGTTTTACCTCTACGTGCCTATGTAGTTTAAACCGAATTTCTTAATTG
>NJDC01003517.1:60579-76616 GCA_002245475.1 Calephelis virginiensis
TTTTCGTAAAAAGGGGTTCATAGTTTTGGCATCACATATTAATATGTATATACAGGGTGTAATTGACACCATAAAGAAAATTTCTATGGTAATTTAGATACGTACCAGGCTTCAAAATTCCTGATATGGTTTTTGTCGGATATAAGCAGTTACCGATTTAGCAGTTTTTCAACCCGCAATGTATTACGAGCTAATCATAACTTACGCTGGGAGCCCGCCGAGCAGTAGGTACGGGGTACCTACCTACTATGCGGTCGATACATACGCAGCGCAGAAAGTTTTACCTCTACGTGCCTATGTAGTTTAAACCGAATTTCTTAATTGAACACAAAAAATACTGATTTATTCACTGGTTAAGAAAAAAACGACTTTTTCTATAAATTTTAAAGAAAGAAAAAATTTCGCCCCAGACAGGATTTGAACCTGTAACCTTTCGTCTCAAGCCGACGAATGCTCTATCCAATTGAGCTACTAAAATTTATATTACACATTATATTATTTTATTTATTTTAAAATTTATAGAAAATTTATCCCAAGCACAGGGCAAGTGCTAAAATAAAAATACGTTGCAAAAAACGAAAGTTATGGCCATTCTAAAATGTAAATTTCATCTGTAATGATGAACTCATTTGGTAGGTACTCAGAATTGTGTATCTATAGGACATAACTACCCGCGTTAACGGGTTAGAAAGGAATTAAAAATTTCGCCACGGTACTTGAATCCTCAGTAGCTCAATTGGTTAGAGCATTCGTCGGCTTGAGACGAAAGGTTACAGGTTCAAATCCTGTCTGGGGTGAAATTTTTTCTTTCTTTAAAATTTATAGAAAATTTATCCCAAGCACAGGGCAAGTGCTAAAATAAAAATACGTTGCGAAAAACGGCTTTTTGTTGTAAGTATTTACGTAGTTAACAAACATTCATAACTACGTAGGTACCTACCTCAATCTCGATTGCTTCATAGAAGAAAAGGTTCGAAATAACCCCAACCAACTCACTCACAGACTTACACTTATGTAAGACCAAGCGTTTCTGAGTGAAGCCAAAAGATTATTCTGGGATCTTGTGTACGATCCGAACGCAATTCCGTAAAAGCACTAATTCTGCATTGCATAACTTAGCAATAAGGTACCTACCTTATTCACCAACAAACACTTCGTGCCTTAACGTAGCACCAAAGAAAAATATCTAGCGGGGTTACATCTGGCCCACGTGCTCGCGGTTCGTCATACATCTTCTAAAATCACGAAGTGTCTAACACACACATACATTCATAAAATTAGCAAGAAAAAAAAACAACTAAAAACGACTAGCAACAATAAAATAACAAAACTTTAACAAAGAAATTATGATATTTCAATAAGTTTTCACTTTTTACGATAGGGCACAGAAACACATTTTTTAGACATGCGAATTACGCAAGCAACAGAATGCAACTGACCACTAATCAGTGAAGTGTCCAATGAAAACCTATACCTACCTACAGTTTTTAAAACTAAATCGCAAAGATTACACCTGCCTAGATGTGGCAACACAAATCCTTGATTTCTAAATTAATCTGATTTTGTTTGTAGGTTTAAAAACCGTAGATGATATAACCTAGATCATAAGATGATTATTATTATTATTAGATTAGTCGTTTCTTTTTCGACTCTTTTTCAAAAACATGTTCTCAATTCGACTTCATGTTTTATTATTTTCATGTTTTTTGTATGTATGTTTGTTAAGCGGTTCCTCGGCCGGCTTTAAATGATGGTTTATTTCCAAGAGATCGTAATTCCAAGGTAGTCTCGCATAATTTTTTTCATGATCTAACAAATGGATTTTGAGCTACGCTTGATTATTTTTTTTTAAATGTGGATTATTAAGTACAATAACTCAAAACTACTAGTGGGATGTTGATGAAAGGGCTATAAAGATTTTGGCTTACCTACTGTTCGGAAATTTGTTTTTTTTTTTTTTTAAATTGCGTTCACTGATAATTCTTTCAAAAATGGATAGCTAATATCAATACTAATAAAAAATATTCTTAGAAAAAAACTCGTTAAGTGTCACATTCTTAGATTATTTTTTGTTTGTATTGATGTTAGCTATCCATTTTTGAAAGAATTATTAGTGAACGTGATTTTGAAAAAAACAAAATGGCGGATAGTAGGTAAGCCAGGCTTCATACAAAAATCTTTAAGGCTCTTTTTGTAGGACCATTTCAGAATCATTAGCAATCTTTTAAAAACATATTTTCAAATCGCGATGAGGTAATGCAGAATCAGGATTCGGTTTTTTTGCAGTTTTACTACGCTTAAATTATTCACAAGTAAAAAAAAGTGGAACCCCTTTAGACTCACGTCTTGACAGGCGGACAACGAAGCTTGACTAAAACCTACTATCGCAAATATTTGACAAGCGCAAGAAGCAATTTCTTGTAGTGTATGTGAAGGGATAAATCGGAAAGTAAAAAAATTCAGTTTGTTACGTCACGAAATTAACTTTTTGCTTTTATAAACTTCAAAGGTGGCCTCATTTTATTAGTTTGAGGGTTTTGCCATCTAGTCAAGGATACGATTTGTTTAACAGAGAAACCAATGCTCGCTACTTACGAGTTGCTTGCCAGGTAAGTATTTAGCCAATTTTACAAAGGATTTAGAGACTTCTATAAATTTTAAAGAAAGAAAAAATTTCGTCCCAGACAGGATTTGAACCTGTAACCTTTCGTCTCAAGCCGACGAATGCTCTAACCAATTGTGCTACTGAGGATTCAAGTCCCGTGGCGAAATTTTTAATTCTTTTCTAACCTTTAGAGACTTAACTTAGTTATAACATGTCTAGGATTATTTGTAACTGTTAGCAACAGTTAAATCATGGGGAAACAAATAATGAAGATACCTTTGAATTTATTATCTTTTTTTTAAATATCCCGAAATTAAAATTATTCAAGTAACAAAACAGTTTTTAAGTTTAAGCATTTTGTTACAAAAAACAAGATTTATTACCATGACAGAAGAAGTGAATTTGATTAAAGACAAAATGAATGAGGTAAAATTAACCTTATTAAATTATCACTTGCCTTTTGTAATATCGCATCTAGTGTAGTTATTGTCTTTGACCAGGCGTCAGGCCGGGTCAAGCGGCGGCGTTTGCGGCAATTTTCAAATGGCGCATTCGCAGTACGAACATACACTGTCTCGCTCACTCCACGTGCCGTGTCAAGTGCAATAACCTTACCTTATAAGGTGTTCATGGTTTTCTTTGCAACAGCTGACGGAGAATTTAAATTTAACTACGCTGTTTTAATACATTGCTGTTTTTAGTAAAAACTGACTATTTATGAGATTTTTACCAAAAATCGAGCTGCATTAGTTAGTACATATTAATGCAATAATAGTGAAATCAATAAAAAAAATACAAAAAATCATGAAATTTCTGACACAAAATTCCAACTGCATATGCATGTCAATCATGTACAGAACCCATGGTTTTATTTTTCGGTGAGCTGTCAAAACACGGTGTAGATAATACAGGGGTTTGTTTAAGTCCCTGTTTCGAAATAGGTTTGCCATCTATCACATTGTGAGCTACCTTCAGCTAATCCTGGTCCCGGTCTGGCTGTCCTATTTGTACCCATACCTACCTGTTTGGAGATACGATTACGGATTACGAGTATGATGGTATTTAATTACTTACTCTTAAAAAAACACACTAATGAATACAAAAAATTCATTAGGTTACATAAATTGGAACAAGCGGCTGGTATCAGAGATGAAGAAGCCCTGAGGCGACTACAAGCTGCCACCGGAGAGGTAAAAATATTTCCATACATATTAAATTATAAAACACCTTTATCTGATAGTAACACCTACAGTCTACACTATCTGTACTAATATAATTTAGCTGGTGTTATTTTTAAGCTATTGCATAGCTTTTATCGCGGGCCTTGAGCATGAAGACCGAATCCAGAAATTCCGTAACGAAAATAACCTAACACCGCCGGCACTCTCCGACCGCCACAGCGGTGATACTTTTTAATTTTGCCATCTATCGATGAATAGCAGATCTTTTAATGACTTATTGTTCGCGCTTGTCTCCTTAGTTCAGCATCTCGCCCGTACTTGGCATTGGTTGTGTCGGCGTTACTGCGTATGTGTAATCCCCCTCTTCGTCCCGCAATCTGGTGACTCATGCCTGCTTCTGCAATAGCTTTACCGCGGCAGTCTCCGAGTGCCCCACGTCTTTTTTTTAATAAGAAAATTTCTGACAGTCAAAATTTTATATGGTTTGGATTGCCAAGTTCGTTTCACACCCCAGACTGGCTAGATTTTTAAATGGTTGTATTGTTTGGTAGATAGAGCAAAACTTAAAACAAATTTCCCCTAATTGGTCCAGATGAGGTAAGGTAGGTTTAAACGCTCATCAACAATACAACCACTAGTGATAAGAGTGCTGCACTTATCAGGTTCTGATACACCATCTTACTTATTGAACATATATAATTATTTCGATTTAAAAAAAAAAGGTGTGTGCGATTCACACACGATAGAAGTGAAACTTCAGTAAATCGACAAAAGAATGAGATGAATATATATTTGTGTCTCTTACCTGTCGTTTTTCCGTTCCACCCGTTTTGAAATCACAACGATTCTAAAGAAGTTTCACTTCAAAAATATGAAAATATTGTAGAATATGATGATATGTTTAAATTTCTTTGTAACATTTTAACACTAATATCATAAATTTAAAAGTTTGTCAACACAATTTGGAGATCCAAGTGCTAATGTAGACTAAGTACTAAGTAGTCTACATTCTATATTCTAAAATATTAACCCCTACCTAACAGAGGTGTAAGTTATTATTTATCTTTGATTTAGAATAATATTTAAAAAATAGTAAAAACGTAGTAATTTTTCCAACGCAAATTATTATTTAGCTCTCGGGCTGAACGACTTGCTGGGTCGGTTGCTAATTAAATGTACAAGTGCGTAAATGCATATAAATATAAATACATCGGCATTGTTGTATGTGTATGTGTGTGTGTCAGGCGACGTTGTGCAGCGCGGCGGCGTCGCTGGCGGCGCAGGCGGCCCTACTGCGGGGTGCGGACGTGGCCGCGGCGGAGGCGCGCGTGGCCGCCCTGCTCGCCAACCTCGACGCGCTCAAGCAGGCCGCCAAACCCGCGGACCCCGAGCTTGACGCCAAGGTGAGCCCACACACTTCCAGGGGGATTTCTTCCCGTAGTTTACATACATTCATGGTGCGTGGCACTTAAAGGGTTGCACATAAAAACCAGAAGTGAAAAAAACATATCTGACTGTGGTATTATATCAGCTACACTCAGCTCTGAGCCTTTAACCAACTTCATAAGTTTCAATTTTGCGTGAGTTTTTTAGTAATTCGGGTCGAGTCGCGTAGTTCAATATGAACTTTTACTACACTTCTTAAGGTTCAAGTTTACTTGCGTTTTGACCATCAGTGAATCTTCTGTACCTTAGTACTATTACTTATTTTGTGACACTACCCAAAGTATTTTTCGCTGGTATATTTAACACGCAGCGGGTACTTCTCGAATCTCGGTTCAAATTGCGACTTAACTGTAAAGATATTATATCAAAACATAGGTCGGTTAGAGAAAAACTAGCTGTTACCTACACATAATGCGTTTTAGTTTTAAGGCTGGTATATAGTTAAGACTTCCATTAGAATGTTCGAAATGAGCGAAATTTTGGGGCTAAGTCTAATAAACTCTGTAACCAAATCATTTTTAAACAATCTAATGGTATAAGTGATGACTCTAATTTACTACTCATATTTTAGGTGTAATCAATATAATTTATAATACTTATCATATTTATAGGCAGATACAGATACATGCCTATTACCAGACAGGGTTGCTGAGGTTGGTTTTGGCGTTTCTTCTCCTGACTAGCTAGGGTTGGCAACGGTGGAAAAGCAAAGACAGAAATAGATCACATTTGACAACATTGTAAATACTTTTTAAAATTAAACACAAAACTGCATTATTTTGACATTAGTACAATAAACATTATCCCCCTTACTAATAAAACAGATCAATCAATGTTTTATTAGTAAGCCAACAAGCCAACAATGTGGCAGAATATGTTGGTGTGCTTAAAATATATTTGTTACAACTTTGTGTCACACAGATTTTGCAAATGAATTTTATTTAATTCAGAATTCATATAAAATAGAATAATATGAAACATCCCTTAAAGCAAGATGTGATTTGAAGTTTTATGGTTGCAGAATAAATATTATCCGAGGGTGGTGTCAAGAGTCTCCGAAACCGGCGTGTTTGTATGAAAAGGGTTATGAATGTGAAGGAAGCAAGACAGGTTTGTCAGGATCGTGAGGTCTGGCACTCGATACTCTCTGCCTACCCCGTAAGGGACTTGGCGTGAAGATATGTATGTATGTATGTATGTATGTTTGGTTGCAGAACGATAAAAAATTTGTTATTGGTCTCAAAATAGTAAGCATACTAAGATGTTATCATATGTATAGATTCAATGATGTGGAGAAGTTACAGTTGAAGATGTAACCATAAAGCTAACCGAAAATAAGGTCATAAGACGAATTAGTGGTTCTGCTCAGTTCTGTTCTGGTTTACCGCGAAAAACTCTTTGACTTTGCGTGAACTGTCAACTCATATTTTTTTAAATTCTAAATATGAATTTTAAAAATCTAGCTCAGTTTCAAATTTGTCCTTTACACATACATGTATTTCCTATTAGACAAAAACAGACGATTTTTTACGGCCCCAGGTAATGAAATTACTGCAGTGGACCTCTGTAATCCGGCGCCCCCTGTAATCCGACATGTCTACATACGTATTTATATACTTTTTTTTTTATATTCTTTGCTAATGTTAATTTATTCGTATGCAGCAAGCAAATCAACGCTATAAAGGCTTATTGAATCTTTTCTCTGTTCAAAAATATTCACCAAATTTTCTAATATTGACACTTGTACTGTCACATCCTATACGATGAGTATAATTGGTAACATTTTAAGTCCAAAAATAATAATTTTAAATTTGACTAAGTACATACGAGTACATGTAATAGCGATGGACGGAGGTAGAGAGCGTCTAGGTTGAAATGACATGCCACAAGATTTAATTAGTTTATATTGATATTTTAGTGTAAACATTAATAACGACATTTTATATGTGTATGAGTCATTTTTTTTTCAAGAATTGTATTCTGCATATTGATTGGTCAATTATCGCATGTTGGCATCTACAATACACTTTGTTTATAGAAATGCTGTCATGTTTTATGGCGTGGTAATGGATCTCCAATTACAGAAGTGTTTTATGTGTATTGTTTGCATACTGTAAATATACTCGTGTGCGTAAATGCGATGGTGGGGCACGTCATTTCAGCTTAGACGAAAATATCTTTTGTAAAATATTCCGGAATATAGCGGTCTCTTTATATACATACTATAGTACTCTATAAACCGATAAATTCGATAGTTCGACACTGCTCCGCAAAACGTTTCTCGATAAAAAGTTTATGTTTCAATTCAATTATTTCAGGTGAATGAATTATACAAACTATTAAAACAAATAGATGGAATCTCTCACTCGGAAATACTGGAACGGATGGAGGCTTTGGAAGCTCTCCACAATCAAGGTAGCTTAATTCTCTATCATATATTTTAAAAAAGTACTTATGTGAAACATCGGTGGGCGTATATGCGTGCAACCAGGGAGTCTAAGTTTAGGCGAAGGTACTTATTCCCTGTGGAAAAGGTGCTAAACCTATCTCCAAACGAGACTTATCCAATTCCGGTCAATGTTTTTTTTTACTAGAAAATTGAACACACATTGAGTTGCCTGGCCCGGGACCTCGTGTAGTCAATGGTAAGAAATACACATTGCCTGTAAACATGATGCGGTACCAACTTGAAACTGTATTTTTTGTGTATATTAATTGATTACCATGTACTTTATGATATTGGATGGCAAACAAGCAAACGGATTTCCTGATGGTAAGAACGCCGCCTAGACACACCAAAGGTGGTTATGGTTGCCAACCTGAGGCCGGGATGTTAGGAAAGTAAGTTTACCGGCTACCTTACCCTCCAAACCTGAACACGTCATGACGGCAGGAATAGGTAAGGCGGTGGTACCAATCCGGCTGAGTCGCTGGGATACTTTACCACCTAGTCAGATGTCACGGTGCTAGTGACGATAAGCTTATGCTCGCCTTTTACGAGCTGCCTGGCAGGAAGGCAGCCTAAACTTTAGGTGCTTTAAACTAAAACGCTACAAGGGCGAGTACTGACTTTATATCGTAGAGAAAAGGCAAGGTGGTGATACAAATCCGCCTAGTCTAACTGATTGCACTAGAGGAATATGAAAGAATGAATAAATGAATATGAATTGTATCATTATTATATAATCATTCCAATCCTATTTCTGTATGTTAGTATAGGTATTGACTAACACTCTAATAGAAGCATAGAATTGGCTTTCTTTAGACTTAGACTGATGTGTGAATTTGTCCAAAAATGTTTATTTATAAAGTATCTTCACGCCCATATCGCCGAAGACTAAGGCAGAGGCACAACCAGGGCACCCACGACTAGCCGAAGATACTAAGTCCCACAATGTGACAGGTGGCAAGCCTATCGCCAACCGGGCACATATCCTAACCCGAGCAACATTTTTTTATAAGAAAATTGGAAAAACCCATTTTTCTTTTTGTTGCCCGACCCGCGATTCGAACCCGGGACCTCATGCAGTCAAGTCCGACATCTGAACCGCTAGACCACAGAGGCGATATATAATTTATATATTTTTAATTTTCCAGCAAGTAACTTTGGCAAATCTTTGACTGAGTTAGAAACGTTACAAAGCACCATAGCAAGTGGTGTTCAAAACAACAAAGAGTTGCTTCAAGGGGTGCAAGAAGTTTTTGCCCACAACATCGACAGCTTGCAAAAGGAAATAAAGAAATTAGATGAAAGAATCGGGAAACTGGTTGCTGCGTGATGTCACAGATTATACTCGTTATTTATTATCTGTAGATTCAGGGTTGCTATATCAAAAATATATTGCATATTCTCACATAAATTGTATATTTCCTTACATGTTTATATTTAATGTGAATGCGAATGTATGTTTTTCACAGCTAGTTAAATTATTAATGCTTCATAAAACTAAATGCTGAATTCGCAAGCTCGATTATTAATTATCTCTCTATAAACTTTTATTTATTAATTTATTGTAGATTGTAACTTTATTTTAGTATGATTCTTCAATCAAAAATAAAACCTGTTTCATGATTATGAAATTTGGAATTAAGAAAACCAATACTTTTGTTTTAAATTAACAATCTTCAGATTGTATCAATTTTTAATTAAAACATTAAAATAATTAAAATTTGACTTTTTGATAACCTGCAACTTAAGAATAAAAGCATACATGGTTTTATACAATGATGTATTAATTTTAGAAATTCAACTACGTAATTTTTTGAAGGAGTTACCAGGTTGCTGGCGTCGATGTTTTCTTAGTGCGAACGAAGTATAGTTTTCTTTAATAAATTGATTATAGTTAGTGATTGTGTTAATTAAAAGTGCAGCTGGATTATTCTGTATCTTTTCAGTGATGAGCGCTGGGTAAAGTGTACATTAAATGACGTGTCTTGTATTTGCTATCTCACAGGAGATAGCAAATATAAAACACGTCATTTGACAGCTATTTGATGTACGCTTTAGCCAGTGATGATCACTAAAAAAACAGAATCAGCCCCCTGGTCTTCGTTAAAAAATGTATATGGCAATCTCTGTGCGCTTACTTAAAAATAATTTTGGTTTCCTTAATAAGTGGCCTCACCGAGATTTCAGTACATTTTTAAAGACTTCTAGCGAACTGAGACTCGAATGAATGCCGATAGTGATCGTAATAGATACCCACTGATGAAGATATTAGAAACCGTCTGAAGAAACTGTGCAATAGCCGTCTGATGGCCAGTATTAATAAACTAACTACAAACAAAGATAGCCCTTCTAAAGATATGTTGCTAGGATATTTTTGTTAATTACTGAAAAATTCTTATCTGCGATAGGTTATTAATATTGGCTTAGACGTTGACGTTGTAGTCTGCATTACATGCATTGCAATAAAGCCTATAGTGGTGGTGATATTGCAAATCACTAAAACTAACTTTAAGTGATCGTTATCTTCTTTTAACAAAAGAAGAGACAAAACATTTAAAATATTGTCAGATTAATTGGTTCACAGATTTCTACAGATTTATATGAGAGATTTCTAGTATTGTTTTAAATTGTTTTTAGTATTTTCGCGAAATTCTTGTTTTAGTGCGACTAAATTATATGTTCAGTAAACAGCGTAAAAAGTGTAACGGTTGTTTCTGATTGCGAACTTGTCTGGTAGAAAATTATAAAAAAAAGTTGAGAGGTGGCAAGGGACTCCCGGATGGAACAAGTTCCTTTCGATTAATTAAGGAAGGAATTGTAATAAAATTTTATTATTATTTTTCATTATTCATTGTGTACAAAAAACCTGTATACACTCAACAAAAACAATCGTCGCGACACCACACTGTTCAATGCGAAATAGAAAGGAAAATATCTGGCTTGCTTTCTATACGAGAGAGAGAGAGACAGACAGAGAAACATACGCACTCAGCACAGCTTACAATGCTTACTATATCAAAAAGTGTCGTTACAACTTTTCGTGAGAATTTTTGCCGTCTAGCCCCCTTTCACACGCGCGATAAGGAACTTCGTTCCAAAAATATAGTTCGAGAAATTCCATTTTCGGTGCTTGTATCAGAAATTGACAGCGAAATGATGTTTCACGAAAGCGCCGGTTTAGTACCGATTTTGACTTCTGAACATAATATAAATGAACAGCTCTGTATTATAATTTGGGTAGGTAATTAACATTTCTTTATCCTACTAAATTATTTCATTACTCTAATTTAAACAATTATAATTTCCAACAAATCCTACATGCTAAGAATCATCACGATCAATTTAGCTTTCAAATAAATCTAAATCGGTTTTTATTTGGGGGTTAAACGAAACTAACACCCGTATTCAAGAAGCATACTTGGCTAAGTAATGAAGCAACGCTGAGTGAAGTACGTCATTGGCTATGCGTTCCTTGCAACAAGTCATCGAATTCATAACAATACTTAGAATTATTCTAAACTAGCTGCTACCTGCGGCTTCGCCCGCGTTTTCACAGAAACCCGGTGTGCGATCGGGATTAAAAATAGCCTATACGTTAATCCAGGTCACAATCTATATGTCTTCCAAATTTCAGACAAATCCGTTCAGCCATTCGAGCGTGAAAGAGTAACAAACATCCATACATACAAACTTTCGCATTTATAATATTAATAGGATTAATTCGCACAGCGTTGTTTCATTACTTAGCCTAGTATGATTCATGAATACGGGTGTTATACAATAGGCCTATATTCAGCATTAATCGAAACTTATCAATTTGTAATTTAAATCCCAGTTTATATTATATGATCAACACAAAGCTTTATTAGACAGCTTGATTCTATAATTTAATAATAAAATATTTAAATTGATTTGTTTTTTTTTTTTTTATGAATAAAGGCACACACAATGTGTAATTAACAAAAGATTAATTAATGTGCAACAAGTAAGATCTTGAAATTTGGTACTCGACTCTTTGCCTAACCCGTCAAAGACTTGGCTTGAAGATAAATAACTAAGGTAAAGTCACACCCATGAAAAAGACAAACATAGACGCATCGCGTCTGTATATTTTATAGTAAACCGACAAAAACGCTACTCGACGTTTATGTAAGCACTAGTTTTCGCTATTTTCTATGTATTTTTTTTATATGGGAGGGGAGGTCAGCGAACAAAGACACGGCTCTCTTGATGATAAAAGATAAACGTGGCCTATAGACACCAGAAATGTTACAGGTGTGATTGTCGTGTGAGGCCTATTGTGCAAATCTACCGGCTTCCTTACCCTTCTCGGGGCCGGAACATGACAGTCATAGCGGCAAGAATAGATAAGGCTGTGGATCCCTACCCGGGCAAGTAGCTGAACAGCACTCGACCACCATTGGTCTTAATGGTAATGACTATTATTTTAACAAGAGCTCGTCTCTTATGAATTACCAGGCAGAGGCAGATCATCGTCTATTCTACTTAGCGGACCCGAACCAATAAGGGGAAAACAGGGTAGCTATGCATTTACAAAGTAGATCGTCTTCCTGTCTAGCAAGTTAGGTGGAAACCCTTTGAAAAACGCGTATGTTACTATATAACGGAGCCATCAAGGTACGATTTTCACAATCCAACAAGTATCATAAAACTTCCAAGTCTCTACTGCTGAAATTATCAGGCCTAAAAAAATTATAATCATCAAACTAGAATTATTTAGACCTACACTCAACCCACAACATTGACTTCTAACAAGTCAAACCCTCTTTCAATTGTAGACATCCTGGTGTATCCAAGGGTGGTGCCAAGAGTCTCCTAAACCAGTGTGCTTTGTCAGCATCGTGAGGTTTGTTACTAGATACTTTCTGCCTACCACGCAAGGGACTTGGCATGACGATATGTATGGTGTAATAAAATTCAAATAAGGGATGTTCACCTTTTTCACATAGTTTTGTCGAAAACCACAAGCAGATTAAAAATTTAATTATATCAATACTACTCAGGAATGGGCCGTCTTCAAACCAGGAGGATATAAGATTAAATTTAATGTAAATGTGCCCTAAGAATAAGTGAACTCTTGCCAAGGGGGAAGGCCATGACTCCCTTCCTTGATGGACACATATCTTAATGTATATGTGGATATAGTTCATGCTATAAATGATCTATGAGATTTGCTCCCTCATGTATCAGTCGAAAGACTGAAAATCTAATACCAATGGAAGTGTTTGCAAGAGAGTGACAAGATAATTTCTGGCTTGGTATACTTTAATATTGAATCCCTTCTCCACTCTCCATCACATAGACTAAAGTTTAGTAAAAAGGAGAAAATCAAGGAACAAGTAAAATAAAAATAAGAAATTTTTGTAAGATTTTATTTTTAAATGTATAACTTAGAACCTAAGCTTTTGGAAGAACCACTTGTTCTTTCCGCTTTTGTATCTCTCTTCAAAACGGACTCTTGTGTTGAAACGGAGCTTTTTGCGTTTCGCTGGGTCTTTAAGATCTTTTGCACTGAATTTTTCAAAGCTAAAGTCGACTGTGTAGCGAGTTGGCATCAGGTGGTTGTAGTTGACAACCTAAAAAATAGAATTTGAGTAATAAATCTATAGCTTATGTAATTTACATTAAGTATTTTTAATTGGAATAGGACAGCAGTTTCCAAATTATCATATATATCTTGGGTTTATATGCTTGAATGTGAGGAACTGCCAGGATTTACACTAAGTTAATAATGATTGTTAAGTGAATACATAAAATTGGTGCCTTATTCAACCACAATGTCAATTATTACTGCCTGTTTGATTTCTAATACCATAAAAAACATAACTTTAACAAGGGATGTTAATCCCAGCCTATGATTAGCAACGCACCATTAACATTTTTGATGTATTAACACTAAATATATTTGCACATTTATCACTATCAGAAAATGTCTGCTTGTTTTCCAATACCATACAAAACTTTACTAAGATGTCTGGTCTAACATTTCAGAACACTGAAAAATTTCTAAAAGTTTTGATATCTTAAAAATAAAACTGGACATCTTAAATACCCTAATGAATCTGTTGTGAAACAAAGGAAAAAACATAAAAATGGATGAATAAAATACGACTTACATTTTGACGTAGTAAAGCAGAAAGGACCCAACCCACGTAAACACCAAAATTGAGTGAAACATACTAAAGAGGTCGTAAAGCTTATAATACTTTCGTTCAGTAAAAGATCCTACAGATAAACAAAGTTATGACATTTGTATAATAATTAGATAGCAACCCACATGTATGGCCAGTACATACTATTGTAAATATATAAACTTCATAGTCAATTATGTCAAAACTAGTTAGATGTGGAATGGATCCTTTCTGCTTAACTACGTCCATTTGAGACACATTAAAACAATATATTTCGTTCTGATAGGGTCTTAATTTTGAGATATAGTGCATTGTTCTCCTTGATATTGCAATACTTCCCTCATGCATCAAAGCTACCTACTATGGAATCATACCAAAAAACACTGACAAGTGCTACTGCCATTATGGGAAAAATAAATTAGATATTCCAGAAAAATAATGCTATTTTTTTTAATTCTTGTCAGTTACCTAACTGCCAGAAATAACTGTACCAATAAAACTTTTCACTAACTATTATAGATTTTGGTAAAATTGGGTTTTAATGAAGATTCTTATTAATGTGATGCATTGACAACCCACAATTGTTTGGAACTTAAACCTCTCAGTGAAAGTTTATTAGCTCTCCTATAATCCACACTGAAACACGAACATGACAAGCACTGACATGATGGTGAAATAAAATAAGACAATGATACTGATGTTACTAAGTGTTCCAGGGCTCTTAGTTCCATGTTTGACAGGTTACTTATAAAATTAATTAATTTGAAATAGGTAAACTGCCAAACACTAGCAGGCTATAATGTAAACTCATCTTCAAAGCCCGGTATCTGTTATCAACAAACTGTAAATCAAATAATTTAGTTTGACTAAAAATGGTAAAGCGTTGCTCATAGTTAAACAAAATGTATTGATATAACAATCGGAAACTAACAACTGTAGTTAGATTTTGTACTATTCATAAAAAATGCAACCATTCATAAGCAAAACAAATAGTTTATTGAATGTAGGAACCAGGTCTTAGCCAATAAAAAGTTTATACAATGATCTTATACCAATATTAAGTTTGTTTTTATACACGTTTTTTTGGAGATAACACTTGTACTTATCTACTGTATACTTTATTTAATACTTTCTGTTACTTTCTAGCCAACCGGTTTCACTTTTTACAGCATCATCACGGTAAAAAGTGAAACGGTTGGTGTTATCTCCAAAAAACGTGAATTCCACCAAGTGCCGACGATAGCAAGTATAGATACTAAGTTTGTTTTATTTAATAGACAAAATAAAATTATAAAAAGATCTTAAGAGGTATCCTACTGAGGTTTAATCCATGTTACTTCGTTCGTTCGTTAAAGGTTAACATCTCATAGAACAAGCTTCTAATGCTATCCATAACATAACCTTAGTTTCAAACTTTCTTACATTTTAAAATATAAAAATATTTACCTTTACGAAAGGCTTTATCTTGGAGCGCTTGTGAATCTTATTTTTGCCCATCCTCTTATGAACCTTCCTGGGATACCTGTCGATACCAGCCACAAAAGCATGTCCATAGGGTTTGTCCGACGTGCCTTCGTCGTAATTCTTTACAACTATAGCCTTGCGTCCAGCGTACCGGCCACTGAGGACCAGTACGACTTTACCCGGCTTCATAATCTTACCCATCTTGGGCGAATCTGCAAAACAAAAACTAACCTTCACGACTAACCAAAAACAAGTGCCAAGTTTTAATCACTTTAACTTCACAGTATTTCTTACAGATTAGACACTTAATAATATTTTAATATTAATAATGTTTTCGTTTTATTTCTATGTCCTAAGAAGTAATCGTGTATGAATTTTTATCTTTTGATATTTTCAAAAACAGTACTCATTTTCACGAAAACATTGGGGGGAAACAAAAAAATATTTATGTCCAACCGCAATACCAATTACACTGTTTTTAATGACATAAATTTGAAATTTCAAATATTCAATTTCATTCAGATTTATTTGGATAAATTTGCCATAGAATTTCCGACACTCACACTTTTTACCGTCGACAAGAAAAGGAAATTATTTTTGACAGTCGATGTCACAGTGACTGCTCATTTCCAGTGCTGCCAGTAGTGAAAACTCAAATTCAATATGAAATATTCTTATTTCTATGAATATGAATGACTAACTCATTGACCTCTAAGCATAGATTTAGTATGTACTAGATA